>JAQZBX010012858.1:0-40642 GCA_029593785.1 Cabassous unicinctus
ATCTGGCTACAACAGAGCTGTCCTTCTCATAGAGGGGCTCTTTTGTACCAAATGTATCTACGTCCTGCTCAGCAGCCTCCGCCCGCCATTAACATGGGAGCGCAAGAGGAGAGCGCTAGGACTTTTGAAATCTAAAAATAATTAAATGGAGTATGTTTTCAAGGAGTTTATTATTGAGAAGGGGAGGTAAGACAAGTACAAAAAACTACTCGTACAATAAACAGTTAAAAGTAAGGGGTGTGCTGGTGCTGACACATACCAGCTTGCAAAAGCCTGCTGTGTCCAGTCATCCCCCAACTCATGTTCTGGGATGTCATGTCAGTTGCTTGAAATCACCCATGGTGGATCATTACACCACTGAAACTGGCAAAAAACTACAAATCAGGGCCCTCCTTCCCAACCCAGGAAGCCAGTTAAACATTTACCAGTAACACATTGGATAAGTTCTACGAAAGAGGTAGATATAAGCATACCTACTGCTCCAAAAGCCTTCCCTGTTTTTGATAGCATCTCCATCTTTTTTATTCTCAGACCAAAACCCTTGGAATGGTCCTTGATTGCTCATTTGCTCTCACCCCTGCCCCCCATTCCAATCTATCAGCAAATCTTGTTGGCTCTACCTTCAAAATTTATTCAGAATCTGACCACTTCTTGCCACTTCCATTCCTAACAACTTGTCCTAGTCACCATCATTTCTTCTTTGGATTACTGCATTAGCTTCTACACTGATTCCCCATTTCTCCCCTGGCGCCTCATAAAACCTATTCCCCACCCAGAATGACCTGGATTTAAAATGAAAGGCAGAGCACATCACACTCCTCTGCTCAAGGTCATGTAGTGGTTCCCCTTTCATTCACTAAAAGACTTTCTTCATCTGTCCTGACCCCCTTATCTTCCCCCACTGCTACTACCTTTCCAATATCATCTACTGCCCATTCTCTTACTCTCATTGCCCCCATCTGTGCCTCTGCCACACTAGGCACCTTGCTGCTTGTTCCTCAAACATATTAGGAATGTTCCTGTCTTAGGAACATGACACTGGCTGGTACCTCTGCCTGGAACACTCCTTCCCAGATAGCTCCATTGCTAGCTCTATCATTTCCTTCATTTTTACCTTACTTCAGTGAGGCCTTCCCTGGCCACCTTATCTAAAATTTCAAAACTTACCCCCCCCAAAAACAAAACACGCACACAAAACTTATCCCCTGACATTTTATATACTCCTTCCTTGCTTTAGTTTTTCTCCTTAGAACCTACTATTTTTCTAGATATTTTATTTATTTCTCTTGTTTATTGGCTCTCTTCCCCCACTAGAATGTAAAATATTAGAAAAGGACAAGGATCTTTGAAAATATTATTCATTACTGTAACCCCATCTTCTAAAACATTGCCCAACATACATAGTAAGCATTAAATAAATATTTGTGGAATAAATGAATGAATAAATAATTCACAGAGATTTTTCCTCCAGAAAGCATCTATGGAAACAAAAAAGTCAGTCAGTGTAGCACAGACTAGGTACCTAGTAACTATTTTTCACCATTGGAAGTTGCCCATGGCACCAACTCATTGCTTTGAAACTTGGTAAGTGAAGGGAATGAATTTAGCATTATTTTGCCTTTCTACTATGAACTTCATTTCACAGAAATGAAATAGTCGATGAAGGAAAATTCTCTATAAAATTCCAGTTAATAAATGCAAAAGGAAGAATAGAATTAGAAAACACTATCTTGCAATCCTTATTTGACAAAATATATCCAGACAACAGTCATCAAAGTCTGCTAAACCTAATTTGGTAAACGATTGTAGGAGAACTTTTTAATGGCAAGATCAAGCTGATTTAATGATCAATCTTAGCATTACTAGTAGGACAACCAGAGAACAGTGCATTGCATATAATAGAAAGTACCCAGCAACACCCATCAAGAATTCTTGACTAAAATATTGAAACTTGCATCTAATTAATCCTCGAGAATATAGAGACTTGTTTGGAATTTATAGGAAATTCCTGAGATAGAGGAACACATTCACACCTCAAGGGAGGAATTAGTCATATCTAGAGTGAGGAAGACCCTATGGAGAAATGATCCAGGTTTCCTCAAAAATCAATGACATGAGTATGAGAGTCCTGTATGATGTTATGTATGTTTGTTTTGTAAGTTCACAACTATTACTATACACTTGTTTATGTTTATATATGAGTGATATACTGCAATAATTTTTTTAAAATGCAAAAAAAAATCAATGACGAGCAGAGCAGGTGTAGCTCAGTTGTTGAGCACTGCTTTGCATGCATGAGGTTCCAAGTTCAATCCCTGGTACCTCCTGAAAAAAAAAATCAATGACATGAAAAAAATTAGGGGAGAGTAGGTGGGTGGGTAACATTTAAAGCATAAAAGAGACTTGAAAAACTTAACCAAACGCAATGTATAGATTGTTTGGATCCTGATTCAAACACATTTGTGAACAATTGGGAAAATGTGAACATGTGCCGTTATTAAATGATATTAAGGAATTATTATTTTTAGGTGTGTTAATGGTAGGATGGTTTTATATATATATATATATATATTTATATATATGTAATGTTCTTATCATTAGAAATGTATACAGGTGAAGTGACATGATATATGAAATTTGCTTTAAAATACTCCAACAAACAAACTGGAGGAGAGGTAAGCAAGACTGGCAAAATACTGATAGTTGTTCAGACTCTGAGATGAGTACATAGGGGTTCATTCTATTACTCTATTTTTTTTTGTACGTGGGAACATTTTTCTAATAAAAATGTCTAAAATAACAAATAAATATTTTCTAAATGAAAATATGTGAGATGATCATTCCATAGTTCTTCAATGCCCATCATAGGACTTTTACTGCTACATCCTCCTGTGGCCACTTAGGATTACAGTTCACTTGAAGAAGAGTTTCAGAATTCCTGGATCAATTAATGAAAAGTAAATACAAAACCTTAAATTACCTTCACAACCAATTTCATCATCTCCTGTGATGCAGTCCACCTCACCATTGCATTTATACTGTTGTGGAATGCAAACACCTGATTTACAAAGGAAACTTTCACCTTGGCACCCTATGAAAACATAAATAGGAGAGGTTTCTTCATTTCTTAAAATTGAGATGGGATCTTAAAGTGTACTAGTTTTTACATTTTTTAGTCATGAAGATGCATGTGGGGGTTTTAAAGATAGATTTATCTCTACCTTTACAGCAGAGCTCATCACTTTGGTCTCCACAATCATTGATGCCATTACAGGCCCTCTTTTCAGGAATGTATTTCCCATTCACACACTGAAACAAGTTGTTTGTTGGAGAATCTGTAAAAAAAGATTTTCTTTGTGAAGTTTATTTATAGAGTTGTGATGTGAGATCCTTATCACATGTTGGGAATAATGGGATCAGGAATCAGGGTCTCTTGCTGGACATTAGAAACACTAGTTCTCACCCATTCCTTTCATGCTACTACATTAATCCTCTTGCTTGGGAGCACCATTTATATTTTGATGGTACTTTTTTTTTTAGCATCAGAAAATGGGAGATCATGGCTTTGGCCTTTGGCACCATTTATATGGCTAAAATATACCAATGACAGGATGGAGGAACAAAGTAGCAATGGCTTCCTAGAAAGTGAGGCCCTGACATGGTCACTTAAATATTTTAAAGGAATATATATAAGCTGGACATCTCAAAGGAGCTACCGAGGTTTCTTTTGACATAGGATTGGCTTGTGTTAGCTATATTAACTTTAATCCAGATGTTCAAGGAAGTAAAGGGGGGTCAGGCAACTTTGCTTCCCATAGAGATCTGTATAGAAGTAATATTTGAATGGCAAAAAGTACAATAGGGGAAAAGCACCAATTTAGTATCCAAAACCCAAAACATTATAGAGGCCATATCATTGCCTATCTGACTGGCAACTAGGTATCAATCATTTGTTTGTTTACTTTAGGCTGAGTGTGAAATAAATGACCTTGGATGAAGGGAAAATAGGCGAATACTCCACTAACCTGCATTCTGCGTATAACACACCACACTAGCTAATTCCTGGTATCTGTTAGTTCTTGTCTTAGTAAAAGTACATTCAGCCAAACTGGTCTCTAATCCTCGACAGTGCACATGTAGACATTCAGTGTCATTTGTAGAGATATTTCCAGGTGTAAGAAAGCTTCCTTCAGTATCAAGAGCGCCTCTGCAAATAGAATGAACAACATTAGGGTAGAATATTGAGTACTTTGTAGTTATAATCTCACTGTAGGAGATAAGGGGCTAGGGTTATTTTCTTCCAATTTCTATCAGTGAGTTACAGATTGGGCAAGATACTGAAATTCTGTGAATGTCAATATCTTCCACCATCAAAGGGAACATAACTACCTTCCTGGGTTTTGGAAAGATAAACTAAAATTATCAATTTAAACTGACTAGTTAGTGTTTGAAACATGGCAAGCACTTAGCAAATATTGGTTACCTCTCCCCTTTCTCTTTTTAAGGAGGAATGCTTCTTCCCAATTCTGATGTTTCTTTCCAACCTGAGTTGTGTTATTCCTGGCCTCTTTCCATCCCTTCACCTTCTCTACTCTCTGGAAAAAGGAGTGGATTTGAAAAAGGAGTGGATTCATTTGATCAGGGAATTTTGGAGTTAAAGTTCATTCATGGTCTGCTCAGCTATTCTACTTTTTCCTTTTGACAAAAGGAGGAAAAAAGCTCCCCCTATGCTGTAAGACTTACCTGACTGGCCATTATTGCATAGAATCGAGAAGTTAAGTTGATTTAATTCTAGCAGGCCCATTTTTCTTTCACAGGAAGTGTCACCTTCCAATTCTGCCTCGGCAGTAAAAAGGTGATATTTTGGCATCCATGTACCATTGTGTGTTCTTCACAACTTGTTTTCAAAATTTGGGTGAGAAGAGGAGTGTTATATATTGGATACTCCTCCATGACCCAATGCCACAAGGAAGATAAATTACAGATTCTTTCAGGACATTCAATTGCCTCTTGTTTCTCTTTAGAAGAAAATGGGGAAATGGGTTTTAAAACATGGTTGGGCAAAGCTACATTGGACAAATATAAATAAATATAAAGCACAGTGGCAAAAATAAATATTAGAGAAATTAGAATTTAATGCAAAAAAACAACCACAAAAGAGAATAAAGAGGATTTTTTAAAAATCACACAAGAGTCATAATGAAGATATAGTAATCAACTGGGGCATTCAGACAGATAATCTGGAAAACCCTGTTAATCTAAAAATACTAGAAAATAAACATCATTGATGAACTCTCAATAAAGGAAGGAAAATCTCCCTGGCTAAAATCAGAGAAATAAGTCCACGAGTGTATATTAAATACAAGCAAATTACTAAGATAGCAAAGACTGAGAAAGTTTACCATTAGGTTGAACCATAGGTCATGGGTCAAAACCTGTCAAATAGCAGCAGTATCCTATGGTTTGAGCTAATAATAAGAGACTCACTAACAACCTACTAGTAAATGTAGTTTAGGAAGAAGAAAACTGAATTCAGAAGGAAGGAGTGAGAAGCAAGAAGGAATGGAAGGTGCAAATATTCTCGCTGTCCTGATTTTGTGATAATCAAGGTAGGCTAAATATTCGCTATATTAGAAACCATGCATGTGTCCCCAGACTTAGTTTTTCTCCCTAGGTCTGGTTTTTAAAATGCTGGTGATAAACCAAGCCTGATTTATTATATGACCATCCTTTATGCGAAATGACTGTAACTCTAGGTATCTTTGGTTAACCTTAAGAGATATAGCAGGGGGGCGGATATGGCTCAAATTGTTGGGTGTCTGTCTCCCATATGGAGGGACCTGGGTTCTATCCCTGGAATCTCCCGGTAAAAATTAAAAAAAAGAAAAATATAAAAGGCACGCGGGCTGCCAGGCCCCATGCACTGGTGCGCCATCAGGCCCCGTGAGTGGGTGAGCCTCCCAGGCCCCACACGTGGGTGCACCACCAGGCCCTGTGCGCAGGTGCACCGTCAGGCCCCGCCGAGCCATGCAGCAAGATGATGACCTAACAGGAGAGTGACACAAGGGAGAGCCAAGATGAGACGTGCTGAAAAACCAGGAACTAAGGTGGCGTAGGTGGTAGAACGCCTCTCTCCCACATCAGAGATTCTGAGGATAGAATCCTGGTGAAATCAGGAGGAGAAGCGTGAGAAGAGAGGGCAGGAAACAGACACAGAGAATTGCTCAGCACATGGACACAAAAACAGCAAAAACGGGGGGGATGGAGGGAGTAAAAAATGGATAAAAGTAAATAAAAAAAAATAATAGGGTAGGTTGGGGGAAATATACAGCAAATGTAAGATATGGACTATAGTTAGTACTGTAGTAAGATTTTGATTATATTCTTTCAAAATTTCTAGCAAATGTTTCACAACAATGCAAGGTATTGGTGGTGGGGTGATGTATGGGAGCCCTGTATGATGTTATGCATGTTTGTTTTGTAAGTTCACAACTTTCACTATACACTTATTGTTTATGTATGTTCATGTATGAATGATATACATCAATAAAAATTAAAAAAAAATAATGTAAGGTCAAATCTAAACAAACAAACAAACAAACAAAAAGAAGGAATGGAAGACCAAGAAGTTGGTAAGCATGAGGTAATCTGAACAACAGTAATAATACTTGCTTTTTATATAATAATAGTGAGTAAGTTTGGGAATACATAAAAACGAGGTAGAATTAAATACTGGAAACATGAATATATAAGAGAAGATGGGGTAATGGCGTTCTTTATATTATTCCTGAGGAGGGTGAAGACTTCCTAAATCAAATATTCATGGCATAAAATTAAGGATAATCACTAAGGAATTTCTATGTATAGAATTAAAATGTATAATTTCCAAAACAAGTTGAGGAGGAAAAGGGGAAGGATTAAAAAAAAAAAAAAAAAAACTTGATTAACAAAGCTAGAAAAAGCAAGGTAAATAACAAGTCCAAAATAAAATAGGAAAAATCAATTCAACAATGTAAGTAATCACAATAAAATAAATGGGCTAAATTCTTCAGTTAACAATGATTGCCATATTGGATTTTTTTAAAAAAAATCCAGGTGTATACTATTTATAAGAAACACTCTTAAAATACAAAGACATATTAATATTGAAAGTAAAGAACAGGAATAGATTTTAACAAAGCAGTTAACAGGCTTGCTTGTTCTAACAGCATATATATTATATAGAACCCTGTACTCAATAATTGAGTATATATGTAATGTCTAGCACATCTGAAGCATTTAAAATGTACCGAACCACAAAGCAATCTCAAAAAATATATTTAAAAAAATGCCACCCTACAGGCACATTCTCTGGCCACAAGGCAATTAATTAGAAAATCAGTAATAAAAAATCACCACATTATGAATGTAGATGAAAATGTCTTCAAGAATATACTAGTGAACCAAATCCAACAGCACATTAAAAGAATTATCCACATTATCAAGTAGGATTTATCTCAGGTATGCAAGTGTGATTCAACATAAGAAAATCAATTAATGTAATATACCTGTGATGGTTAGGCTAATGTGTCAACTCAGCCAGGTAATGGTGCCCAGTTGTTTGTCAAGCAAGCACTGGGTTAATTGTAATACAAGGGCAATTCATGGACTTTTATCATCATTGAGTTGATTGCATATATGACTGATTACATCTGCAATCATCTAAGGAGATTGTTGTCAGTAATGAGGGACATTTCATTCGATCAGCTGAAGACCTTAAAAGAGGAAGTGATTTCAGTATTCAGAGAGAGAATTTCCATCTCTACTTCTGACAGCCAGCATGTCCTGGGGATCTCATCAAGGAGCTTCATCAGAGCCTCTCGTTTGCAGTCTGTCCTATGGAATTTGGACTTGTGCATCCCCATGATCGCATAAGACAATTTTATAAAATTGCACATTAATTACAGATATTTCCTGTTGGTTCTGTTTCCCTTAAGAACATGGACTAATACTGGGATGGTTCTTGAGAAACAGGCTTGAGATCTCTGAAAACCAGACTCAGAGTTTCATTGTATGAGTAGTTGAGTTACAATGGAAACTAAAATCTCAACCTTGCTGTTAAAGTGAGGCCATTGATTGGAAAGGAGTGGAACCCTAAGATTGGGATGGAGACATATGGGTTGATGATGATATTGGTGGGAATACTGAAACTCTAAATTCTGCTAAGACTTTACCAGATAAACTTGTAATGATCTGCCCTGAGGAGACCACCCAATTCAAGCTTGCATCACCCAACCTCCAGCCTACCCAAGGAGTCCAGACCTCCCTGCCCTGAGGTGGGTACCACCCAACCTCAAGCCTGCACTACCCAATCTCCAGTCTGCTTCAAGGAGTCTGTACCTCCTTTGTGTCCTGAAGAAACCATCACCCAACATCCACCCTGCCCTGAGGGGTCTGCCATCCAACACCTGCCTCAAGAGATTAATCCTGTCTCACCAGATGAAACTGCAAGGAAATGTCCTGAGGTAATTGGCTTGCAAAACACTTCTAATTCTCCTCCTTACCCACCCCTACCACCTTTCTTCGCTTCCAGACCTATAACTAGACTAAAATCACAACAAGCCCCCAAAGGTGAAGTACGAAGTTTGACCCTGAGGAAGTATGCTATACTCTTTTAAGCTGCATGAGTTTTCCAATTTATATAGACAGAAATCAGGGGAATATGTGTGGGAATGGATATTAAGTGAAGCAGGTTAGTATAGTGAAAGGAGGAAGGCGGCTGGCTTGGCAGACAACATGGCTGACATACCACCTGGCCATGAGACCCTGCCCAGAAACCTTCCTGAGAAGAAGGATGCCGGGAAGACCCTGCAAAGATCCTGGCCATGAGAATTTCATTTGGAATGAGACTCCTGTTTGCGGTCAAGAGAAAGCCCCAGATAACCTCACAAGGCCTCACCATTGGCCCCTTGAGAAATGACAGGTGGGGCAACCAATCAGAACAGCTAACAGCTGGGGCCCTACCCCGACATTATGAAGGGGGAGGAGGAAAGACTTATAAAATCCCTGACTTGGGACCCCATGCCTTGGACCTTATACTTTTCTTGTTTCTTAATAAACTCTTTACTCTCTTGCCTACCCTATGGTGTGTCCTTAAATTCTTTTATGTGACATAAGCCAAGAACCTAGAAACCCAGAAACAAGAGCCATCTGGTAACAAGGGTATGAAAAAACAGAGGAAGGATATAAAGTTGGATCAGGCCGAATTTATATATATAGGACCACTAAGCAGAGATTCTGGATTTAATGTTGTAGCTTGAGGGATTAGAAAGGACTCTAACAGTGTGTTTGGGTGGCTGGCTGAAACATGGACCAAAAGATGGCCTATAATGCCTGACGTCAAGATGCCCGATTTACCCTGGTATACTGTAGATGAGGGTATCTAAAGGCTTAGAGAGATTTGAATGTTAGAATGGATTCACCATTTAAGACCTATCCACCCACCCCAGGAATGTCCAGAGGACACATCTTTTACCAGGATTGTGAGGAATAAATTTGTGAGACTAACTCCATCTTCTCTGAAGAGCTCTGTGGTTACTCTTCTCTGTAAGTCAGATATTCTGTGGGAACTGCTGCCATGGAACTAGAATCCTTAAACACTAAGGGAATGATCGCATCCCTGGCTGGCAGAAGCTAAGTAGCAGCACTTAATTGCTGAAGACAAGTTGAGCATGGCTACCACAATGGAAGGCTCAAGGCAGCAATCAAAAGAGTCTGAGTCGCATAGATCTATGGTGTTGGCTAATAGATCATTGGGTACCTAGAAGTAAAATAGATGGGCAGTCTACTAAATTCCTACTTGATCTGTATAAGAAGAAGTGTTCTAGGTTGAGTGAACAAAAGCCAAACTTGAATTACAGAAACAGAGTCACGGCCCCTTAATCAAGTCCCAGACTTGAGACAGTTTATAGACCCAGAGCCCCTTGAATGAGGGGGAGGCCGATTCCCCTTGGGGAAGGATCCTGTTACACTGTTAAAAATTTACACTGTTAATCTTCTTCCCAGCTTTCCCCAAAGAGACCTATAGCCTTTTACCAAGGTAACTGTGCATTGGGGAAAAAGAAATGATCAGACATTTCATGGATTGTTAGACACTGGATCAGAAGTGACATTAATTCCAGGGACCCAAAATGTCACTGTGGTCCACCAGAGTAGGGGCTTTTGAAAGTCATGTGATTGATGGAGTTTTAGCTCAGGTCCATCTCACAGTGGGACCAGTGCGCCCCCAGACCCATTCTGTGGTTATTTTCCCAGTTCCAGAATACATAATTGGAATAGACATACTCAATAACTGGCATAATCCCAACATTGGATCCATGACTTGTGGAGTAAGGGCTATTATGGTAGAAAAGGCCAAATGGAAGCCACTAGAACTACCCCTATCTAGCAAAATAGTACCTCAAAAGCAATACCAGATTCCTGGAGAGGTTGCAGAAATTACTGCCACCATCAAGGATTTGAAGGATGCAGGGGTGGCGATTCCCACCACATCCACATTCAACTCTCCTATTTTGCCTGTGCAGAGAATAGTTGGATCTTGGAGGATGACAGTAGATTATTGTAAACTTAACCAGGTGGTGACTCCAATTGCAGCTGCTGTTCCAGATGTGGAATCATTGCTTGAGCAAATCAACACATCCCCTGGTACCTGGTATGCAGCTATTGATCTGGCAAAAGCTTTTTTCTTAATTGCTATTAGTAAGGACCACCAGAAAGTTTGCTTTCAGCTGACAAGGCCAGCAATATACCTTCATTGCCCTGCCTTAGGGGTATATCAACTCTCCAGCCTTATGTCATGATATTTTCTGCAGGGAACTTGAACATCTCTCCTTCCCACAAGACATCACACTGGTCCATTATATTGATGATATCATGCAGATTGGACCTAGTGAGCAAGAAGTAGCAATGACTCTAGACTTATTGGTAAGGCATTTGCATGCGGGAAGATGGGAGATAAATCCAACAAAATACAGGGGCCTTCCACCTTGGTGAAATTTTTAGGTGTCCAGTAATGTGGGGCATGTCAAGATAATCCCTTCTAAAGTGAAGGATAAGCTGTTGCATCTGTCTCCTCCTATGACCAGAAAAGAGACTCATTGCTTAGTTGGTCTCTTCAGATTTCGGAGACAACATATTCCTCATTTGGGTGTGCTACTATAGCCCATTTACTGAGTGATCAGAAAAGCTGATAGTTTTGAAGAGGGACCAGAACAAGAAGAGGCTCTGCAATGGGTCCAGGCTGCTGTGCAAGCTTCACTGCCACTTGGGCTATATGATCCAGCAGATCCAATTGTGCTGAAAGTGTCAGTAGCAAATAGAGATGCCATCTAGAGCCTTTGGGAGGCCCCTATAAAAGGAGAATCACAATGCAGACACAGAATTTTGGAACAAAGCCCTGCCATTCTCTGCAAATAACTACTCTCCTTTTGAGTAAAAGCTTTTGGCCTGCTACTGGGCCTTAGTAGAGACTGAACACTTAACTATGGACCACCAAGTTACCATGAGACCTGAGTTGCCTATCATGAGCTGCCTATTTTCTGACCCACCAAACCATAAAGTTGGGCATACACAGCAGCACTCCATAATAAAGTGGAAGTGGTATATACGAGATAGGGCTTGAGTGGGTCCTGAAGGCATTAAGTAAGTTACATGAGGAAGTGGCCCAAATGCCCATGATCACCACTTCTACCACATTACCTTCTCTTTCCCAGCCCACAACTATGGCCTCTTGGGGGAGTTCTTTACAATCAGTTAACTGAGGAAGACAAAACTTGGGCCTGGTTTACAGATGGTTCTGCCTAAATGCAGGTATCACCGAAAGTCAACAGCTGCAGCACTGCAGCCCCTTTCTGGGACATCCCTGAAGGATAATGGTGAGGGTAAATCCTCCCAGTAGGCAAAACTTTGAGCAATGCACCTGGCTGTTAATTTGTCTTGGAAGGAGATATGGCCAGAGATGCATTTGTACAATGATTCATGGACTGCTGCCAATGGTTTGGCTGGATGGTCAGGGACTTGGAAGGAACATGATTGGAAAATTGGTGAAAAAGAGGTCTGGGGAAGATGTATTTGGATAGACCTTTCTGTATGGGCAAAAAATAAAAAATCATTTGTGTCACACATGAATGGTCACCAGAGGGTGACTTCAGCAGAGAAAGATTTTAATAATCAAATGGATAGGATGACCCCCTCTGTGGCTAGCACTCAGCCTCTTTCCCCAGCCATTCCTGTCATTGTCCAATGGGCTTATGAACAAAGTGGCCATGGAGGTAGGGTTGGAGGTTGTGCATGGGCTCAGCAACATGGACTTCCTCTCACTAAGGCCAACTTGGTTACAGCCACTGCTGAGTGCCCAATCTGCCAGCAGCAGAGACCCATACTCAGCATCTGATATGGCACCATTCTTCAAGGTGATCAGCCTGCTATCTGGTGGCAGGTTGATTACATTGAACCACTTCCATCACAGAAGGGGCAGCAGTTTGTTCTAACTGGAATAGATACATACCCTGGATATGGGTTTGCCTTTCCTGCATACAATGCTTCTTCCAAAACTACCATCTGTGGACTTACTGAATGTCTTATCCACTGCTGTATCTCACACAGCATTGCTTCTGATCAAGGAACCTAGTTTATAGCAAATGATGTGTGGGAATGTGCGCATGCTCATGGAATTCACTGGTCCTACCATGTTCTCCATCATCCTGAAGCAGCTGGATTGATAGAATGGTGGAATGGCCTTTTGAAGACTCAATTATGGTGCCAACTACGTGGCAATACCTTGCAGGGCTGAGGCAATGTTCTCCAGGGGGCTGTGTATACTCTAAATCAGTGTTCACTCTATGGTGCTATTTTTCCCATAGCTTGGAATCAGGGGTCCAAGAATCAAGGGGTGGAAATGGGAGTGGCACCAGTCACAATTACCCCTAGTTATCCACTAGGAAAATTTTTGTGTCCTGTCCTTGCAACCTTAAGCTCTGCTGGTCTACAGGTCTTAGTTCCAAAAGGAGGAGTGCTTCCACAAGGGAACACAACAATGATTCCATTGAACTGGAAGTTAAGACTGCCACCTGGCCACTTTGGACTCCTTGTGCCTCTGAATTAACAGGCAAAGAAGTGAATTACTGTACTGACTGGGATGATTGATCCCTGCTATCAAGGAGAAAAAGAACTGCACCTACATGATGGAGGTAAGGAAGCATTTGCCTGGAATACAGGAGATCCCCTAGGGCATCTCTTAGTACTACCATGCCCTGTTATTAATGTTAATGGAAAATTGTGACAACCCAATCCAGGCAGGACTAACAATGGCCCAGGATCTTCAGGAATGACAGTCTGGGTCACCCCACCAGGCAAAGAACCAAGGCCAGTTGAGATGCTTGCTGAGGATAACGGGAACATGAAATGGGTAGTGCAAGAAGGTAGTGATAAATACAAACTTCAATCACATGACCAGTTACAGAAATGAGGACTGTAAAGGTCATGAGTATTTCTTCCTTGTTTTGCTATGAGTATGTTTGTATATGTACATAAAATGAATATATTTTTCTTCCTGAACCTTTCTCCTTATCATATGAAATAAGTTGTATTAGTTTAATGTCATAGTATTTAAGGATGTCAAATTTAAGAGTAAATATTACCCAAGGACTTGCACCCTATGCTGGAAGGATTTAGTGTGTTTTTGGTTGTACACAGGACAGCTGAATACTGTTAGGCGGATATATATATACACACACACATATATATATATGTGTGTGTGTGTGTGTGTGTGTGTGTATATATATATATCTTTTTGTCTTTATTTAGAGACTAAGTATGGCTTAAGGGTGATGTGTATGCTGCCAAGTTGACAAGGGGTTGACTGTGATGATTAGGCTAATGTGTCTACTGAGCCAGGTAATGGTGCCCAGTTGTTTGGTCATGTACACACTAGGCTACTTGTAATACAAGGACAATTCATGGACTTTAATCATCAGTGAGTTCATTGCATAGATGGCTGATTACATCTACAATCATCTAAGGAGATTGTTGTCAGCAATGAATGACATCTCATCCAATCAGTTGAATACTGATAAAAGGGGAAGTGATTTCAGTATTCAGAGAGAGAATTCTCATCTCTACTTCAGACAGCCAGTGTCTCCTGGGGAACTCATCAAGGACCTTCATCAGAGCTCATGGTCTGCAGCCTGCCCTATGGAATTTGGACTTGTGCATTCCCACGGTTGCATGAGATAATTTTATAAAATCTCATACTATTGGGGGACAGATGTGGCTCAAATGGTTGGGTGTCCGTCTCCCATATGGAGGGACCTGGATTTGATCCCTGGAACCTCCCGGTTGAAAAAAAAAACATAAAAAACCTCATACTATTTACAGATATCTCCTTTTGGTTCTGTTTTCCCCGAGAACCCTGACTAATACAATTCCTCATTAAAAGAAACAAAAGAAAAAACACACTTGATCATCTCAATAGACACAGAAAAAGTATTTGACAAAATCCAGCACCCTTTGTTGAGAAAAACACTTAGAAAACTAGGAATAGAAGGCAACTTCCTCAACACAATAAAGGGCATATATGAAAAACCCACAGCCAACATTATGCTGAATGGTGAAAGACTGAAATCTTCCCCTACAAGATTGAAACAAGACAAGGATACCCACTGTCACCACTGTTATTCAACATTTTACTGGAAGTTCTTGCTAAAGCAATTAAGCAAGGAAAAGAAATAAAAGGCATCCACATTGGTAAGGAAGAAGTAGAATTTTCCCTATATGCAAATGACTTGATCCTATATATAGAAAATCTAAAAAAATGTACAACAAAGCTACTAGAGTAATAAATGAATTAAGTAAAATGGTGGGGTACAAGATCCACATAGAAAAATCAGTAGTGTTTCTATACACTAGTAATGAACAAATTGAAGAGGAAATTAAGAAAAAAGTTCATTTACAATAGCAACTATAAGAATCAAATATCTAGGAACAAATCTAACCAAATCTATAAAGGGCTTAAATACAGAAAACTACAAAGCATTGCTAAAAGAAATCAAAGAAGACCTAAATAAATAGAAATACATTCCATGATCATGGATTGGAAGTCTAAATATTGTCAAGATGTTAATTTTACCCAAAGCAACTTCCAGATGCAATCCCAATCAAACTTCTAATAGCCTTCTTTGCAGAAATAAATCAAATTTACATGGAAATCAAATTTGTGTGGAAGAGTAAGGGGCCCCAAGTAGTCAAGGCTATCTTGAAAAATAAGACTGAATTGCGGATTCACGCTTCCCAATTTTAAATCTTACTACAAAGCTACAGTTGTCAAAACAGCATGGTATTTGGCATAAGGACAGTCTTACAAACTAATGGAATAAAATTTGGATTTCAGAAATAAACCCTCACTTCTATGGCCAATTGAGTTTTGAGAAGGATGCCAAGTCCACTCAATTGGGAAAGAATCATCTTTTCAACAAATGGTGGTGGGAAAACTGGATATGCATAAGCAAAAGAATGAAGGTGGACCCATAACTTACACTATATACAAAAATTAACTCAAAATGGACCAAAGACCTAAATATAAGAACCCAAGCTATAAAACTCCTAGAAGAAAATGTAGGGAAGCATCTTCAGGACCTTGTGTTAGGCAATGGGTTCTTAGACTCTACACCCAAAGCATAAACAACAAAAGAGAATAAAAATAAAAATATAAATAAAAAATGAAACTTCATCATAATTTAAAACTTTTTGGCCAAGGTTTTCATCATGAAATTACAAAGACAACCTACAGAATGGGAGAAAATATTTAAAAACCACATATCCAGTAAAGGTTTAATATCCAGAATTTATAAAGAAATCCTACAACTCAGCACAAAAAGATGGACAATCCAATTAACAAATAGGCAAAGAAGATAAACAAATGGTCGAAAAGCACATGAAAATATGCTTAACATCATTAGCCATTAGGGAAATGCAAATTAATACCACAATGAGATACCATCTCATTCCCACTAGAATGACTATTATTTAAAAAGATGGAAAATAAGAAGTGTTGGAGCAGATGTGGAGAAATAGGAACATTCATTTATTGTTGGTGGGATTGTAAAATGGTACAGCCACTGTGGAAGACAGTTTGATGGTTTCTTAGAAAGTTAAGTATAGAAATACCATATGACCTGGCAATCCCATTTTTAGGTATATACTCAAAAGAATCAAAAGCAGGGACTTGAACAAGTATTTGCACACTGATGATTATAGTAGTAGTATTCACAATTGCCTAAAGGTGGAAGCAACCCAAGAGTCCATTAACAGATGAATGGATAAACAAAATATGGTAGATAGATACAATGGAATATTATTCAGCCATAAAAACAAATGAGGTTTTGATACATGTGACAAAATGGTTGCACCCTAAAGATATTATATTGAGTGAAATAAGCCAGACACAGAAAACAAATATGATCCCACTGATATGAAATTATTAGAATAAGCAAATTCATAGAGTCAGAAATTAGAATACAGGTTACCAGGGGCCAAGGTTGCGGTAGTATATGGAGAGCTAATGTCTAATTGGTGCAGAATTTCTGTTTGGGGTAATGGAAAAGTTTTGGTAGTGAATGATGGTGATAGTAGCACAACATTGTGAAAGTTATTCCCACCACCAAATTACACTTGAAGGTGGTTAAAATGGAGGACTTATGTTGTATATATGTTACTAGAATATATTAAAAAAAAAACAAGAAAAAACACCTTAGGATTGTTTAACACAAATAGGGAACCCTAATGTAAATGTAATAATAGAGAAAACTATGTATGTGAGGGGTGGTGTATGGGCTGTCTATATTTTCTGCATGATTTTTCTGTAAACCTACAGCCTTTCTAATTAAAGAAAAAGATAATAAAAAGCAAACTAATAAATTTGGAGAATAAAACAATAATTCATGGGTCAAAGAGAAAATTAATTGAAATTTAGAAAACATTTTGAACTGAAATATTTGAATATTTTGAACTGAAGACATCACTTATGGAGACCTGTGGCATGCAAATAAGAATTACCTAGAAGGGAACTTATACCCTAAATGCTTATATTAGAAATATTAGCAATATTGAGGCATTCACTTTTCCTCCTCTTGATTAAAGAACTTAAAAATGAGAAAACATTTAACTTCAAATTAACTTTGAACACTAAGAAAAATTGATGAGTTAAGCATCTAACTCAAAGGTTAGAAAAATACAAGAGCAAAGGTAAAGGAAGCATTAAGTTAACAGTAAAGATTAATATAATAGAAAATCAAGAAACAAGGGAAATTAAATGCAACAATCAAAAAGACTAATCAAATAGACAAATCTCGAGATTGATCAAGACCAAGAGAGAAGGCATAAATAAATAAAATTAGGTGTGAAAAAGTGGGACATTATTATAGGTAAGTAGAGGTAGACAGTAAAGAATGTTATTTGCAACTCTCTGAACCAGCAAAGGATTTGTGTCCCAAATAATTCTTTAACAAACTTAAAGGTACTTCTCTTCTCAATGATATTCTAAGTGCTAGGCAAACAGGAACACATTTAACCCTCGTAACAATACTATAAGGTGGGTAATAAATATTATCAGTTTACATATAACTAAACCAAGCACAGAAACATTAGATAACTGCAAAAATCGCAGAACAATAAAATCAACCCTAAGATAATCCACTGATGCAGGCACTCACTGTTGAAATCCAAGGTCGAGGCAGGCCACATTGGCTTGAGTCATGCTCCAGGTGTTTTTACATATGAAAGCTTTTTTATCTTGGCCCACAAGTTTGACCTCAACAATTCCCTCTGCATTTGTTTTTCCATACTTCAAAGAAACACTAAATTCTCCTAAAATAAAAATCCAAAAGAATGAGCAATATTGAGGCATTCACTTTTCCTCCTCTTGATTAAAGAACTTAAAAATGAGAAAACATTTAACTTCAAATTAACTTTGAACACTATGATGATTTTCATGAATAATAACAAGCACAATTGAATGAAGTGTTTACTATGTGTTAGTGGCTGTACTACCAGTTATGTAGAATATTATAAGAGCCTCACATCAAACTTAGGATGTTTTAGCCTATATTTATACCCATTTTTACCCATGAGGAAACTAAGGTTAGGAGAGGTTAAGTTAATTGCTCAAGTGGTGAAACCAGGAATTTGAACCTCCTATATTGATCTTACTCCACAGTCCATGTTTGTAAGCCAAACAAATAATGAAAATGTAAGAAGGGTTTATGGATGCTCATATTTTTCAGGCAGTTAGCTCACAAGAAGAAAAGTCTGATATTGACAGAAGAATCTCCACTGTTGTCTTCTCAGTATCCAACAGGTAATAGAGATGGTTTCAAACAGGGAGATTTCTTTCTCCTTTTTCACAGTACCTTAACATCTTAACTCAGCATCACCCCAAAATATATGTTACTGTGAAGTGGGATATATCATGTTGTCTTTAAAAATAATATTTTCCAAAAAAATAAAAAAATAAAAAATACTAATCGTTTCAGCATTACCCTGTAAATTTACTGCATCTGTGGTAACTTGATACCAGAAGGCTAATTTTTACTGTCACAGCTAAAATTTAATGAACACTTTTTGTGTCCCAAGCACTGCTTTACCTATATCATTTTAAAAAAAGATTTATTTATTTACTTTATTTTTCTTTATTTAGCACCCCACTCCCCCAGATGGTTCTCTCCTCTGTCTGCTCATTGTTTGCTTGCCTTCTCAAGGAGGCACCGGGAACTGAACCTGGGGCCTCCCACATGAGAGATGAGTGCCCAATGGCCTGGCCACATCTGCTCCCCATGGGCTGTGGCATCTGCCGGCTTGTGGCATCTGCTCACTGCGGTGGAGACGATGTCTAGCTCATTGCAGCAGGAGGCGGTGTTTGCTCGTCTTCTTTTAGGCAGCACCGGAACCTGAACCCAGGACCTCCCACGTGATAGGCAGGCATCCAACTGGTTGAGCCACATCTGCTTCCCTATATCATTTTATTTCATCTTCACAAGAGTGTTCTGAGTTAGGTCCTACTATTATTCACATTTTAAAGATGAAGAAAGTGAGTCCCAGAGAGGTCACACAACTTGTCAGTTGCAGCCCCTGCAAGCTCTCTAGGGCTTACAGGGACTAGAAACTAAAACTGATTGACAGTGAGTTCCCTTATCTGAACCCCCACTAATCTGCATATGAGGGTCCCTGTTCCCTCACCAACTGAGGCAGCTGGATGGAGTGTAGATCAGCTTTCTGGTCTGTTGTACCAAGTTTGCTAGGTATGTCCTGGGTCAGCAGTGGCCTGAGCTCCACTTGTATAATCAGGGCCAATGGGGTAAAGGATGGGGAAGTGTGGTGGGGAATAGAGATTGGATGCTGGAAGAAATTACTGGGGCCAGAGGTCCAGAAGAGTACCTGAGGCCTGACTATGCTGCATGTCAATACCAATCTCGTGTAAAGTCTTTTTCACTGGGTTCTGAACTGACTCTCAATGACCCTGGGGATATCCACTTTAACCAAGTAGGATGGGAACAATTCTGAAGGGTTGGATAGTAGAGAGTGGCATGGACACTAAGGGGGAAGCCTGGTGACCCCAGATTCCTTTAGTTATCCCCTAAATAACTATGGAGGGTCTAGAGAAGAACTTTGAATTGTCTTCATTACATTTCACAGGAAATTTATTTTCTAATAGAAAATATGGCAGATAACTGCCCTCTTATATCATAGAATGGCTCATTCTTGAAAACTTGGTTTGTCCTACCTTCAGCTCTGCATTTTCCATCATTTAAAAACTTTGCCTGTGGTCGAAGACACTCAAAACCTTTTTGCTGACAATAAGTCGGGAAAGTTTTTCCATTAGTTGAACACACTGTAGTACCATTCTTTGGGCACTGATAAGGAAGCTTACAGATACAGGTCCTGTCGATGCATTTCTGCCATGGTTGGCAAAAGACTTTATTACAGGAGAGATGTGTATATTTTTCTGTTAAGCACTTTCTGTCCAGTAGATTATCTTGAGGTATGTCTGATTTTGAAGTGAGCTGTAAGACACAAAATAAACATAAAATTAGTAATAAATTAAGTGTACGAAAAGAACAAAACAGTTCCACCCCACAGTACAGATGGGGATGGCATGACGTGGTATGGTTTTCAGAATCAAGCAAACCTGGTGTCTAGTACCAGCATAAGGTCTTGGGCAAGCAACTTACTCTCATGAAATGCTAGTTTCCTTATCTGTAAAAATAAGTATAATATCATTGGATTTGATGAACAAATTGAGACCCTTGAGGAAGTAGTTTAATTGCTTGTTAGAGGCAGAAAATGGACGTTGGAGAGTTAAGGCTTAAATGGGAGGTGAAGAAGTAGAAACAGAAGTATAGGCTAGCCCTTTCTAGAAGTTTGATTGATCTTGCAGTTGTACATGGGGGACTGATCACAGACTTTTATTTCTGCTTCCTTCTCAAGCCCATTAAAATGAGAGTAAAGGATTTTTTTTTTTAAAGGTATAAACAATGAGGCCAAAAAGAATGGGAGAGATGCTATCAAAATGTTGGAAGTGGGAAAGCAGATGGGCTAGTAGACCAGAGAGAACCGAAACCCAAGTTTACATGAGGGAAGACATAAGAATAAAGTGGATTCACCCTACAGAGCCACACAAAGGCTTAGGAATGAGGCATTGGTGCCTCTGAAGAAGATGAAGTGGCTAAAACCTGGGGGATTGGTTGAAAGAAATGGTTGTATGAACACATTATTGAGAAATTTCATGTAAATAGCAGAAGAAACAGCAAAGATTTGAAAGTGGTTGTCTCTGGGCAAAGAGAATCAGGAGTGAGGAGGAGTGTGATGGTGTTTTCATTATAAGCAATGTCTGACTGGTTAGTGGTGATATCTATGACCAGTGAGTATTAAACATTTTATCATCCGCATTTGTAAGCTGTATAGTATTATTTGCTTTTTAAATCTATGTTCATAATTTTATATAAATAATAAAAGAAGAAAAGAATGATCTTTATACTTTCAGTGGAAAAAAAGATTGTTAGGCTCTGAAGAAGAAAAAATGGATGGGAGAGTATCCTAAAGAGACACAGTAAAAAGTGGATGTTTATCGTTAAGATAGAGGAGCTTTTATCATGATTATAGGCTAAGGGCATGACTCTAACAAAATGGGAAAGATTGGGGATTTAAGAGAGGAGGGCAAAACTGTCAAAACAAGGTTGTGGAGGGGAGAAGAGAAAGAGTAATCAGAGTACAGAGGAGATGTTTTCCTTAGAAATGAAGCAGTCTAATTCTTCCTTTGCGACAAGAAGGTATCAGGATGGGGTTGAGAATCAGAGAATGATGTGGGGAGAAGGAGCTATGAGGGAGTTTATGTCAGATAGCCTCAGTTGTCTTGATAAACTTCCTATTGTAAATTGGTGGCTATTTTATGATAATGTGACCATTTTAAATTTCATATTGATGGTAATTAATAAAACCAACACAGTGGCTGTTGGCAATGGCAACATTTATCAGAGGAGAGATAGAAAACTAAGAGTGAGGTTTGTTTGTAAGCTATGTAAAGGCTCTACCTCCAAAGGGACTGTGTAAGTCAAATGTATCTATGAGTTCTCAATGTATAGAGCAGTGATTGCCAAAATATGGGCTGAAAATTTTGAGGACATTATTAAAGGGGTTTGTGAATCTATTTGTACACCAGACTTTGCCCAAAGACAGATAAACACTCTGCCTATACATTTCTGTTCACCAATCTTTTGAATGTATGTAGATGCTATTATGATTATTAAGAAACAAAATTATTTAAATCATCATTGGCATCATAGTAGCTTTGTCATTCCCCTCTCCCCCACAATAGCAGATACTAAAAGAACAACTACTATTATGTATGTGGTTGGTGGTATAGGGTGGGGTGGTGGCTCTGAGAATTTCAAAATTTTTATCTTTGTAGTGGATATTAATACTGTTTATTAATATCCAATTTTCCCTTACTTCCAGGCAAGTGGGAAGATTGCATTTCACTGCCCCTCTGGTCAAGGAAATGCAAGCTGAAATAACAAGTGTTGGCTTCAGGTAGAAGGATTTGATTGAGAGTTCTCAACAACCCATCCTTTTTTCCCAGCATAGTGATCCTGGGGACACAGATTAGGGTGAGACCACAGAAACAAAGCAGCCTAGAATGCTGGGCCAACGCATGAAGGATAGGTTCCTCAAGAGTCACCCAGACCCACAGTGGACTTCACAGGAGCAAAAAAATAAACGTTTCTTGTGTTAAGCCACTGAAACTTTGGGATTGGTCTTTACTGCTGCACAATCTAGACTATACTTACTAATACAGTCTGCATTATCCAAAATCTTGAGAACTTCTGATCTAAGGAGTATGTCACCTGGACTATTTTGTGTGAGCTATGTGTCTGATTCAGGCATGCTGAAAAGTTTTGTTTTTTTTTTTTTTCCATTTTCATTAAGCCTGGAGTTACAAGCTGAAGTAGAAGACAAACAAATACATGAACCAGGTATCTTCAGTTGTGGTAGTGATCGGCGTTGAAACTATCTGAGGGACATCTTACAAATGCAGATTCTTGGATCCAACAATAGACTTTCTGAATCAGAATCTCTGAGGGTATAACTGGGAATCTGCACTTTAAATAAGCTCCATTAGGATTCATATGTTCCCCCAAAGACTGAAAGCCACTCCTGTTGACCAGTAATTTTCAAAGTGAGTTGCATATATCCTAGAAAGTGAAAGAATAATCCAGTGGAGTGTGGGGAAGATGTTAGAAATTCTATTAACTTTTATTTTTATTGAAAAAGTAGGAAAGGAATAAATTTTTTTAAAAATATGGATTGGCACTTGTGTTTGCACTCACAGCATATTGTTTCAGTATTTATTGAGAACTTTCAATGAGCCAGGTACTGTTCTAAGCCCTGGGGATAAACCATGACCAGCACAAAGTCATGGAGCTTTCATTTCTAATAGAGGGAGACAGACATAAACAAATAAATAAGTAAATATATAGCATGACATAAGCATAAGAGAGTTGGGGGAGTGAGAGAGTGGATTACTGTTTTGTATAGTGCTGTCAGGGAAGGCTTTAGGGAAAGGGTTACTTAGGAGCAGAGACCTGAAGGTGGTGAAGGGGCAATCTATGCAATATTTGGGGGAAGAAGTGTCATATTTAAAGGATATAAAAGGGCAAAAGCTCTGAATAGTTATGTTCTTGGTCAGATAATTGGAGGAATGGGTGACAGATCATGTAGGACTCTGTAGGCCACTGTAAAGACTTTGGATTGTTCTCTGAATGAAATGTGAAGTCATTGGAATGTGTGCACCCTCCAGCATTTAGAGGTTGGACAGATTAGGAAGAACAGTAAGGGGACTAAGAAGGTGTGGCCAGTGAAGTAGAAGACAAGTAAATTGAAAATGGTGGTACAGAAGCAAAGAGAAGGAAGGAGTGATCAGCAGCTGTATCGAATGCTTCTCAGAGGTCCACTAAGATGGTGACCTTGACAAATGTAATTTTGATGGAATGGTGGGAACCCAAGCCTAACTGGGTTCAAGAAAGAATGAAAAGAGAGAATTGGGCACAGCAAATTTTTCTGAATTTAGATGTACAGGGGTACAGAGTTGGAGGTGGATCTAGGGTCAAGGGAATGTTTTTGTTTCAAGATGGAGGATAATATACGTGTGCTTGATTAAGGGACATTCTGGATTATATGGTCTAATTTTAGCTATTGTAATCCTTATAAATTAACATGTGGCTTAAAAGATTCTTGGAGAGAAATGAATGCTGGATTGAAAATAATACCAATAGGCAATACTAATGAATAGCAATAAAATGGCGAAGTCTGTACTTCTAACACCAGAAAAAGTATTCATCAGCCACTTTATGGGGTTAAAAACAATGAAGACCTAATCAGTTATGACTAGAAGTCAGATCCCTCCCCCAATCAGTAGCATTAAAAAGACTTTGAAATCTAGCTTTACATGTAATATCATTAACAATGAATCTTACCTTGTGCACTATTGTGTATGTTGTTCTTTGTGAGTTATTTCTCCAGCCAATAAAATAAAATATTAAATAAACTGAACTTAAAAGTTCTATATTACAAAGGGTAAAATGAAAAATCTCTAAAACAAAGAAGTGTTTAATGACATTTTTCCATTAAAGATTATTGATGAAAATTATTACTAAAATATTATTTGTTTATAATTTTGTTTGTTTTTAATGTACATTTATTTGTACAGCAGAGCATTTATTATTTATAAATATATTCACATATACTGGGAGAACATGCTCAAACCTTTAGCAATTATTACTATAGCCTAGTCATTTATGAATCATGGTTCCATCTTCTTTAGCTGCTGCTGTTTGTGTGTGTGAGTCTGTGTGTGTGTTTTGTCCTTTCCTTAGTATTTGTGGTGATGTAGTAATTATTTTGATGTGTGCTTTGTCTTTTATTTCTAGGCAGGGCTAAAATGAAACAAGTTTTGATAGTATTCATTAGAAAACACAATTCCCTATTTTAGGCCTTATCAACCTCAGTACAGCAATATAGCTTTCCCTCATATTTCTTCCTCTTCTCTCTCCCTTGTTTTTTATCCTTAACCTATAAACAAAGGAAAAACATGACCAATTATAACCAAAGGGAGGACAAGTCCATCCCTTTTCCCTTCTTGGCATTATTAGGAAGTCTCCAGTCTACTGCTAACTAGCTATGTAATTTTGGGTAAGTGACTTTACTTTTCCAAACCTGTTTCCTCTTTTATAAAATGTGAAAATAAAAATAATGTTTTCAGAGAGCTCTTGTGAGGCTCAAATGAAAAATATTTGGGAAAGCACATATAAATGCTAATATCATGATTGTGGTAGATTGCATATGGCTCCAATTCTTCAACCCCTTCCTTCACCCCAGCCCTTTCCTGTGGCCCCATTGTGGACAGGGTGTATTTCCCTATGCCTTGATGCTGGGTGTGGCCATGTGACTTGCTTTGTCCAATAGGACAAGAGAGGAACTATGTTTTACCAGACTCTCTGGGTAACTGCAGGTGCTTCCGGCCAACACAGACTGAATAGTTGGGCACCTGTAGCTCCATCCCTGCCCCCAAGTAGGATAGTAGGGGAGTTGTGTTTCTTCAGTCTTTCCAGGAAACAGCAGGCACTTTTAGCCTGCACAGCCTGGACTGGTGTGTACTTGTGGATCCACCCCCAAACCCCCACCCCCAATAGGATAGGAGGAAGTCAGTGTTTCCACAGCCTTTCTGGGCAAAAGCAGGCACTTTTGGCCTGCATGGACTGGCCTCTTGGGCACTTGTGGATCCACCCCCACCCCCAATAGGATAAGAGGGGGCTAGTGTTTCCTTAGACTCTTTGGGCAATGGCAGGTACTGTTGGCCTAAAGGGACTGAAATGCTGGGTATTTGTGGATCTACCCCCACCACATAATAGGATAGGAGGGGGCTGGTGTTTCCTAGCCTCTCTGGGCAACAGCAGGCACTTTCAGCCTACATGGACTAAAGCAGGGGTTCTTAACATTTTTTGTTCCATGGACCCTTTTGCCAGTTAGGTGAAAACCACAGACCCCTAACTAAGTCCATGCTATGCTATGTATTATTTAATAAATATATCACACCCGCACCGCATGTCCCCATAAGAATAATATTTTTTAAAATTTTCAATTCAAGCTCACGGACCTCCTGAAATATTTCCACAGAACCCTTGGGGGTGCATTTGACCTGCATGTATTAGATTGTTGGGCACTCCAGAGTGTCCATCCCCACCCCTGGCAGGAGGTGGGGGGGCTGGTGCTACGTCAGTCTACCTGGGCAACTGCAGTCATTTTGGACCCGCATGTCATAGATTGCTGTCCACAGCTACAGCTCCATCCCCGCCCCAGGCAGGGGAGGAAGGGATGTGGAATTTCATCATCTATCTGGGCAACTACAGCCAGTTTTGGCATGCATGACTTGGATTAATACACATGGCTGTGGCTCTATCCCTACCCCTGGCAGAGCAGAAAGGCGGGAAAGGCTTCATCAGTTCCTGGGGCAACATGGGCAACTTTAGCCTTCACAGCTTACAGCACCAACTATATCCTCAGCTCCTACTACACAACCAGCAAGGGAGAAAGGGCAAGAAAGTCCTAAACTAAAGAGAGAAGCTGCACCCAGAATAAATGCATTTAATAAGCCAGATGCCAAGACACCAACAAAAAATTACAATCAGGAAGATATGGCCTGGTCAAAGGAGCAAACTAAGCCTCCAGATGGCATAAAGGAGTTGAGACAACTAATCATGGATGTTCAGACAAACCTCTTTAATAAATTTAGTGAGATGGCTAAAGAGATTAAGGATATTAAGAAGACACTGTGTGAGCACAAAGAAGAATTTGAAAGCATGTTATAAAAAAATAGCAGATCTTATGAGAATGAAAGATGCAATAAATGAAATTAAAAATACATTGGAGGCATATAACAACAGATTTGAGGAGGCAGAAGGAAGGATCAGTGAGCTTGAAGACATGGCCTCCAAAAGCAAACACAGAAAAGAATGGAAAAAAATTGAACAGGGTCTCAGGGAACTAAATGACAGCAAGAGACATGCAAACATATGTGTTATGGGAGTCCCAGAAGGAAAAGAGAAGGGATATGGGGCAGAAGGAATATTTGAAGAAATAATGTTAGAAAATTTCTCAACCCTACTGAAGGACATAGCTATTCATGTCCAAGAAGCACAATGTACTCTCATCTGAATAAATCTGAATAGACTCTGAGACACATATTAATCAGAATGTCAGATGCCAAAGACAAATAGAGGATTCTGAAAGCAGCAAGAGAAAAGGGATGCATAACATATAAGGGATACCCAATAAGATTAAGTGCCTATTTCTCAACAGAAACCATGGAGGCAAGAAGACAGTGGTATGATGTATTTAAGATACTGCAAGAGAAAAACTTCCAGTCAAGAATCTTATATCTGGCAATACTGTCTTTCAAAAATGGGGATGTTTAGAATATTCATAGATAAACAGAAACTGAGAGCATTTGTAACTAAGAGATCAGCTTTGCAGGAAATACTAAAGAGTATTTTATAGCCTGAAAAGAAAAGGCAGGAGAGAAAGTCATGGAGAAGAGTCTAGAAATGAAGATTATATCAGTAAACGTAACTAAAAGTGTAAAAAGAGTGGTGAAAACAAAATATGACAGGTAAAACCCAAAGGTGAAAATGGGTGAAATGAGAACTGCCTTTACAGTAATAACATTGACTATTAATGGATTAAACTCCCCAATCAAAAGATACAGACTGGTGGAATGGATAAGAAAATATGAGCATCTATATGATTTCTACAAGAGACTCACCTTAGACCCAAGGATACCAATAGATTGAAAGTGAAAGGCTGGAAAAAGATATTCCACGCATGCAGTAACCAAAATATATATGGAGTAGCTATATTGATATCAGATGAAATAGAATTTAAAAAGCAAAAGTGTTATTAGAGACAAGGAAGGGCATTTTATATTGATAAAAGGGGCAATTCACCAGGAAGAAATAACAATCATAAATGTATATGCACCTAACCAAGATGCCCCAAGATACATGAGGCAAACACTGGCAAAACTTAAGGGAGAAATATATATCACTACAATAATAGTTGGAGACTTCAATACACCACTCTCAGCATTGGATAGAACATCTGGACAGAGGATCAGTAAGGAAGCAGAGAACTTGAATAATATGATAAATGGACTAAACCTAAGAGACATATACAGAACATTGCACCCCAAAACAGCAGGGCATACATCCTTTTCAAATGCTCATGGATATTTCTCCAGGATAGACCATATGTTGGGTCACAAAGCAGATCTCAATAAATTCAACAAGATTGAAATTATACAAAGCACCTTTTTTGATCATAATGGAGTAAAGCTGGAAATCAACAGGAGGCAGAAAAAGGGAAAATTCACAAATACATGGAGATTAAACAACACACTCTTAAATAATCAGTGAGTCAAAAAAGAAAGACTATATATGAAAAAGCCACAGCTAACATTATACTCAATGGTGAAAGACTGAAAGCTTTCCTGTTGAGATCAGGGATGAGATAAAAATGCCCATTGTCACCACTATTGTTCAATATAGTGCTAGAGGTTCTAGCTAGAGCAATCAGGCAAGAAAAAGAAATAAAAGGCATTCAAATTGGAAAGGAAGAATTAAAACTTTCACTATTCACAGATGATATGATTGTATATCTAGAAAGTCCTGAAAAATCTACAACAAAGCTGCTAGAGCTAATAAATGATTTCAGTAGAGTCTCAGGATACAAGATCAATACACAAAAATCAGTGGTGTTTCTATACACTAGCAACGTGCGATCTGAGGAGGAAGTCAGGAAAAAAATTCCATTTACAATAGCAACTAAAAGAATCAAATATTTAAGAATAAACTTAACCAAGGATGTAAAGCACTTGTATTCAGAAAACTATAATGCATTGCTAAAAGAAATTAAAAAAGATCTAAATAATTGGAAGAACATTCCATGCTCATGGATTGGGAGACTAAATATCATTGAGATGTCAATTCTACCCAAATTGATATACAGATTCAATGCAATCCCAATAAAAATTCCACCAGCATTTTTTAAACAAATGGAAAACACAATTATCAAATTTATCTGGAAGGGTAAGAGGTTCCGAATAGCCAGAAACATCTTAAAAAGGAAAAGTGAAGTTGGAGGACTCTCACTTCCAGACTTTAAATCATATTACCTAGCTACAGTGGTAAAAAACAGCATGGTACTGGCATAAAGATAGACACATAGACCAATAGAACCTAATTGATGGCTCAGAAACAGACCCTTACATCTATGGCCAAGTGATTTTTGACAAGCCTGTCAAACCCACCCATCTGGGAAAGAAGAGTTTATTCAACAAATGGTCTGGGAGAACTGGATATCCATAGCCAAAAGAAAGAAGACCGCTATCTCACACCTTATACAAAAATTAACTCAAAATGGATCAAAGATCTAAATATAAAGCAAGAACTATAATGCTTCTAGAAGAAAATGTAGGAAAACATCTTCAAGGCTTGGTGGTAGGTGGTACATTCTTAAACCTTACACCAAAAGCTTGAGCAATGAAAGATAACATGGATAAATGGGACCTCCTCAAACTTAAACACTTTTATAATTCGAAGGACTTCATCAAAAAGGTGAAAAGGCAGTCCACTCAATGGGAGAAAATATTTGGAAATCATGTATCCAGTAAGGGTTTGATTTCCATTCTATATAAAGAGATCATACAACTCAACAATAAAAGAGCAAGCAATCCAATTTAAAAATGGGCAAAAGATTTAGACATTTCTCCAAAGAGGAAATACAAATGGCCAAAAGGCACACGAAAAAAATGTTCCATACCACTAGCTATTAGGGAAATGCAAGTCAAAATGACAATGAGATACCATTTCACACTGCACAGAATGGCCATTATTAAAACACAGAAAACAGTGAGTGCTGTAGAGAATGTGCAGAAAGAGGAACACTCCTTCACTGGTGGTGGGATTGTAAAATGGTGCAGCTTCTGTGGAAAACAGTTTGACGATTCCTTAGGAAGTTAAATATAGAACTGCCATATTATCCAGCAATTCATCTACTAAGAATATATCCAGAAGAACTGAAAACTGTGACATGAACAGACATCTGCACACTGATTTTCATAGCAGTGTTATTCACAATTGCTAAGAGATAGAAACAACTCAAATGTCCATCAACCAATGAATGGATAAACAAAATGTGGTATATACATATGATGGAATACTATGCTGCAGTAAGAAGAACTGAAATTCGGATACATATGATAACATGGATAAACCTTGAGGACATTATGCTAAAATAAAATGTCAGACACAAATATTGTATGGTCTCACTAATACGAACTAAATCTGAAGAATAAATGCATGGAGTTAAAACCTAGACTATAGGTTACTAGGAGATAGGATGAGGACTGAGAAGGGGTACTGATGCTTAATGTATGTAGAATTTTCAATTAGCTTGACTGTAAAAGTGTGGAAATGGATAGAGCTGGTGGTAACACATTATAGTGAGTATAAATAACATGGCTGACCTATAATTGAGATTGTGGTTGAAAGGGATAGTCTAGGGATGTAAATGTCAATTGAAAGAAAGCTAAAGAATAATCTAGGGATTGAATAATGTAGTGAACCTGGAGATGGATGAGTATTGTGGTTAATAATACAAATACAAGAATGTTCTTCTATGAACTAGAACAAATGTATGTCACTATTACAAGGTGGTAAGAATATTGTGATGCATGGGAAAAATACAATTAATGTAAATTATGGACTAGAGTTAACAGCAATATTGTAATGTTCTTGCATCAGTGTCAAAGAAGGTACTATATCAACCCTAAGGGTCAATATTAGAGGGGTATGGGATTTTTTCTTTTAGACTAAGGAAAACGTTCAAAGGTTTACTGGGGCCATGACTACATAATTAAGCCATGAAAGTGAATGCCACTGAGTGTACACTTTGGATAGAATATACAAGGCATGGGGCTGTATAATACAGTGAACCATGTGGTGGGAGATGGACTGTGGTTAACAGTACAAATATGAGAATGTTTTCTCATGATCCACGTAAAGGTATGAAGAGTACTGGAAATCTCTGGTAACTGTGGCATTGGGGGGAAGATGGGCTTTCTCTCTGCCCTGAACCTTGCCTTATGTCTAAATGCTCCTTTCCAGCATCTTGTCTCCCTGCTGAATATCAACCTCATTTTTCCCCCTCTTCGTGCCTCAGTCCTCTGCCAATTCCAGCTTCTGGCCACCAGGATTCTCTCTCTCAGCCTCTGGGGTTTCTCTCTCTTTCTGTCTCTCTGTATTCATCCCGTTTATAAAATGTCCTCTAAAATGCCATCAATTTAAGCCTAGCTTGTAATAAACTTGTAGGGTAAAATTAAGTTTGAGGGTATTGTTAGGAGTTCCCTTTCACTAGGTTTGCAATAATTAACAAGCTGTAACTCAATTCCCCCTGACATGCTTTAAGGAAGGACAAGCCCCGCCTTAAGCCTACGTGTCTGAAAGCAGGGCACTTCCCCAAAGGTTGAACCAAGAGACTACGTGGAGATGGGAGTAAAGTGAGATAAAGAGCTTCACTCCCTCCACATCAAAGCACCACCTGCTCCTCCAGCATTCCAAGAAAACATAAATCCCTAACCCACTACCCTCTAGCCATACAAGGGAAAATTTTCACCTCTAGAGCTTCCTATTGGACCCTGCACCTAAACCCTTGACCCCCTCCCACTGACTATCATTTCCCCGCCTAGGAATGTACTGAATAAATTCAAAACCCTCTTTTCCAGGGGCAGGCTGAAGTCTATTCTCAGACCCCCTCTGTTGGGACGGTTTCCCAATAAATTTTCTGCCTGCAATCATCAGTCTCCTTGTCCCAGTGAGCACCGTTTTCCCCAACAGGTATCGGATTATGTCTCAGCATAGCACTATCACAGTAGAGAACTGTATTGGCTGAAACTTTCAGCTTCCTTCTTCTTGAGTATCCTTTGGTTATTACTACCTGTCTCAGAATGTCTTAGAAGATACCCACCCCTGGGCTGTGGGTTTCGCTTCCCTCCTTTCCTGAGTCCTTGTTTTTTCTGGGCAGGTTCAGTAAAACCAAAATTCTCCTGACTATTCAGAGCAACTTGTTTTTCCTCCCTGCTAGTCCACCCCAGTTATTGACATAATCCATCTCCAAGTCAGTCCAAGATGTTTTTTTGTTTTTTGTTTTTTTTAGATTTTATTTATTTATTTATTTATCCTTCCCCCCCTTGCCGCTTGTGCTCGCTGTGTATGCATTTTTCTGTGTCTGCTTGTCTCCCTTTATTGCATCATCTTGCTGCGCCAGCTTATGTCAGCTCACCGTGCTGAGCCAGCCAGCTTGCCTTCACCAGGAGGCCCTGGTAATTGAACCCGGGGCTTCCTACATGGTAAACAGGAGCCCAACTATTTGAGCCACATCCGCTTCCCAATCCAAGATGTTTTTATAAAAAAGAGGGTGTCTTTTTATCCCCTATAAAGAAACATGCCTCCAGCTCCTAAAATAACAAAATTGTCTCCCATATTTTATTTTATGATGAAAATTTAGATACAATTTTAAACTTATTTGAACACATTGAACTTGTTTCTATGATATCCTCCATTTAAAAATGGGTTCTTCTCAGCTGGCAGGATTTAAAAAGTCAATTTTATTTCATAAACTAATATTTTAGGAAGTTCTGAATTTCTCACAGCTATGAAATTAACCCCTCTCAAAATGTTGCTTCTTAAAAGATGAAGACAACCATATTATTGGAAAACTGTACAATACAGGAGAAAGGCTCTTTTCCTTTCCTTAAATGGAACCACTATTTTTAGTTTTATTTTATTCTGGTTTTGTTCTAGGAATCAGAAACAGGGCTGAAATTTTTTTTCAATGGACATTGTTTTCTAATGACAAAGTAATACACATACATTTGGTAGTATAAAGAAGAAAAAAAGAATAAAACAGAAAATAAAAATACTTGTATCCCACTACTCAGAGATAATAACTGCCAACTATTTGATATATAAGCCCTCCAAGAACTTTTAAGTTACCACATATATAAGCAGTTATATGTAATACATTTTTATGTGTGGTATATACATCTATATATATATATTATATATGTATACACACATGCATATATTTTTTCTTTAACAAAAATAAGATTGTAGTAAGGACTTTCTATTTCAATAAATATAAAACTGCATCATTTTCAATTGCTACATGATAGTTTATTTATGGATGTACAATAATTTAATGTTTCTAATCAAGAAGCATTTAGTTTATTTCCATTTGTTTTGTATTATAAACATTGCTATGATGGTATCTATTTTAGAAGTTGCTAGAAGTGTAAAGTATGTAATTCTGGTTTCTTAAATAGTTTTCTTCAAATATTTGCTTCCACAAGCTGACATTAAGACAGTAAACCTTTTGGAATCCTGTCTCAGAGAACATTGAGCACCAATATAGGCAATCAGCAGTAAGCATCTAAAAGGTCTTAAATATTTTTAACCCTAATAGATGACCTCCCAACCTGGCTATATGAATCATTTCAGTTTGAACTCTCTCAGTTGCCCACAGAAACTCCACTCCAATCAAATGGCTTTATTCATGTGCCTTTGCTGCACTTGCTGCCTTTCCTGGCTGGAGAGGCTGGAAAACACTTCTTCTTTCTCTCCATTGATCAAATCTAATCCAGAATTAAAGTTCCAGCTCAAATCCCACTTGATCAATAAACTCTTCCTGACCTTCCAGCATGAAATGATTTGTCCTCTCATCAGTCTTTTGACAAGTGATATTTGTATCATTTTTGGCAATTAAAGGTATATTGCCTTGTAACAGTCCCTTCTTTTAAATGTTATTTAAATCTTGCTTAATATTTTATCATTGGCATATTTTTATCGCCTGTCTACAATTATTCTAAAAGGCAACTGAAGGAAGACATCAGTCTTACTATTTGCATACCACTATACCTTGCACATCATAGGAACTTGATAAATCCTTATTGATTTGATTTCTGTAAATTACAGATCTGTATAAGTAAAATTCTTGTTTGGTCTAATGTCAATACAGATATAAGCATATCAAAGGAGCTATTTTCTTAAAATATTTGCTGAGATATTAATGTAAAATCTCTGTTACTGACTACATAGTGCCACTATTGGCAACTGAACTATGTAATAGTTAAGCTATAATTGTATCTTTAAGATTTTTCCAATATTTATATATTTTATAGTATTTTAAACATCTACTTACAATAGTCTGCATAAAGATTGAGTTACTTACCTTACAAACACCTGAGTAGAAGCATAACAGTAACAGAATAACATGCATGAGCTTCATGTTGGAGACAGGGTTTATGTCTCTGCCTAGGACTCTGATCCTCCTCAGGTATTCTTTTGTAATTTAATATTTAACCTGTGAAAAAATATTTAAAAACTGGTAGCCCCCTAAAGAGCTTTGTACTTTTGAACCCTTATAGACTTTGGCTAAAATTCAAAGCGTTTTACCGTAACTGAAACTAAAAATGACCTTCCCAGTAAATAGCTGAGACAGGCAACCAATAGGGATCGCGTTTCCTCCAAAGGAGACTGATTTTCCCCATCTCATTACTGAACAATGCCACCCTTGTGTTCTAGAGAAAGCAGAAATAACATTGGAAGCAAATTTCTTATGTTTTTTTTTTTTTAAGACTTATTTTATTTATTTACGTTATCCATTTTAAACCCCCCCTCCCCCCCATTTGCTGTTTTGTGTCCATTCGCTGGGCAATTCTCTGTGTCTGTTTCCTGCGCTCTCTTCTCATCCTTCTCCTCCAGTCTTCACCAGGATTCAATCCTGGGGACCTCCAATGTGGGAGAGAGGCGTTCTGCCCCCTGCACCACCTCAGTTTCTGATTTTTCAGCGCATCTCGTCTTGGCTTTCTCCTGTGTCTCTCTTCTGTTACGTCATCATCTTGCTGCGTGGCTTGGCAGGGTCTGGTGGCACATGCACCTTCTATATTTTTTTTAAATTTTGCCGGGAGGTCCCGGGGATTGAACCCAGGTCCCTCCATATGGCAGATGGATGCCCAATCATTTGAGCCACATTCGCCCCCCTCTTATGTTTCTTGGTAAGATAAAATTATATTTTGTTTTTAAGTTTGAAGACTAAGAGCAGCAGTAAGAAAAAAAGTATATTTTACTGAAGACAATACTAAACAAACTAAAAACACTCAAAGAACAGCTCATTTATGTATTGGTTATGCTGTGATTAAATTATATTCTCTGAGCACAGAAAACCTTTTGAAACAAGTTTTTTGTCCTAGTACCAACTATAGTGCAGGATTCATTTGTATTTGTGAAATAAATTTGTGACAAAAGTAACGTTGTTACAGTTTGGGTCCTCCTGAAGCAGATATGAGACAGAGCTTATTAGGGATAAGATATTTATTGGGGATCAATACTTGTGAAAGGAAAGGAGAAGAAGCAGGAGTGAACAGAGGGAGAAAGGCTGGAGAAAGCCTTGGCTGACCAGGAGGGAGAGACTGTTGCCTGTCCAAGTGTCCCTGGGTCACTGATGCGGCTGTATACCTTGCTTGCTCAGTCACCTCATGTGCACTGCCCCAGAAAAGGCATAGCCTTGGGTGAGGAGTTTCTACGCGGCTGAGGCAGACCCTGACGGATCTGACAATTGTTTGCTCTCAGGAGGAGAGGTCTGACCACACTAAAATAGTTAGGCAGCAAGTCCTTCCTTGAAAGGGGATCTGGGAGATCCATATCTTTCAGAGTCTATCCCTTGCACCTTTTAGATCTACTTCTCCAGGTATATTCCAAGAGCGATTCCTTCAAAATTCCAGTGGGCCTCTCTTCCTGAGGGGAGTGATTGGGAAAGCCCTGACCTGCCATTGACCTTGGGGCTGTGATTTATCCTTATCCTCTGCCTCTTCCCTATCCATTCTAGATTCCCTTCACCCTGACCTATCCCCTCTGCTGGTCTCAGTGGCTTACCTGATGGCATGTCCCAGAACCTCTTCCAAAGAAGTGGTCTGAGCCCCTGGTCACCATTTCCTTCTGAGGCCAAAGTTGCTGATTCAGTCCATTCACGGTCACAAGACACACCCAAGTCGGTCATCTGGATTCCACATATATTCCTTCCTACCACCCATTGTAAAACAGCAGTCCTACCTCTTCAGACAGCAGCCTTAGCTAATAATTCAATGGGATTCTTAAGAGTGTGTCCTTTGGGGACAAAGACTTCTAATCCTGAAGAGCCCATAGTTGTGGGGACAGGCAGGAAGCACAAAGCCCCCATTTGGTCATGTTAGTGATGATAAGTCATTCTTGCTTCTATCCCTTGGTTCCCAGACTCGTGTATTTTTCTTATTGGAGATACAGCACTATATGAAGGCCTTTGATTCAATGAATACACTGTTTTCTGGAAGATAGCATCCCATCCTTGCAGGGCATTGCCTTTAACTAGCACTTCAGCTTTACATTCAACAAGCCATTCAAATGTGCTATCAGGCTGCCAGCTTTGGGAGGTGCAGCATGTGATATGACACTAGTGGATACTCCTTAGCTGTAAAGTGAGTCCCCTGGTCTGGCAGGATGGTATGTGGGATCCTCTGCCAGAGGATTAAGCACTCTGTAATCATTTAGATCATGATGCCACCTGAGACCTTACATGCAGGAAAGTCACATCCATACCTGGATATATGCGTATTCCTGTGAGAATGTCCACTGGCCTAAGATTGAATGTATAAATGTAGTCAACTAGACACCAAGTTGGTCTTCTTGATGAACTGTACCATGTTAGGGGTTCAACATAGGTCTCTGTTGCTGTCAAGTTGGACATTAGGGAAAGTAGCTAAATAAGCCTTGGAGCTCCATGCTATAGGTCTCATGTGTGGCTTTCATCTCAGGTACTATGGCCACTTCATTCTTGTGTCCACTGTGCCAGCACTAGGTGGCTGATGAACCAGACTGGCTAATATAAACTGGCCGAGTTATTTTCTTGGCTATTTAGTGCCTTTTCTCTGTTGGGTGATAAAAAGATTTTTATATTCCTTACTCCTATCTGCGCATGCCTCTACTCCAGACCTTCTTGTCTTTGACCTTCCAATGCTTTTCCTTCTAGGCCCCAACCAGATGGCCAGGCCATTCACTACTGTTGCGATCCATATATACAGTGTAAACTTGGGCTGCTTCTCTTTCTACACAAGTGTATCACCAAAGCTCTGCCTGTTGGGAGGACTTTTCCTTACCACTATCTTTCAAAACTACCTCCGAGTGTGTCTATAGTGCAATTACTGTCTATATCAGCTTGTGCCTACTATTTACCTCTTGCTCAACAGTAATGATCTATGTAATACAACAATGGGATGCTTTACAGGAATTATAGATGATCCAGATCTTTTCAGACTTTATAATGACAGAAGATATAAGTCCTGGGGAAAAGTTGTAAATGTATTTTGTTGCCTATCTTGTGTGAATATGAACTGATCCTTTTTTTGGTTTAAAATACCTAGAGTGGTTTCTGTTTTCCTGACTGAATCCCTAGGGATACATATAATATAGATTAAACTAGAATCAAAGTCCTCATCTCTAAAAGAAGTTCAATTGGAACAAATATTAAACCTTAGGTGAGTGGTGTACTGTCTAAGCTTAGAAAGAATAGAAAACAAAATGAAAAAGACATTTATATATCTAAATTATATCATAAAATTCTACAGCAAAAAAAGCATTGAAAATAAATGAAATAAGCATGCAACTCAGGATACTATAAAAAGAACACTAAAATGAACCTAAGTGATATAAACTGTTAATCAGCAGTTTACAGAGAGTACAGACAATAGAGGAACATGATTTATACCACCAAGGTGATGCAGTCAGTGAGAAAGTAGGATATTCTACAAAAGAAGGTACTCAGTTTCTTCAATGAATAAATGCAATGAAAATAATAGGGAGATGAAACTGATATTGAATAAGGGAGACTTAAGAGAGATAGCAATCAAATGCATTGCATGGGCCTTCTTTGGATCTTCATTTGAATAACTCATCTATTAATAGACATTTTTGAGATAACAGGAAAATTCTACATAGACTGGATTGCTGATATTTAAGCATAATTGTTGTGTAATGGTATTGTGATTATGTTTAAAAACAGTCTCTGCTGGAGATTTATGGATGAAATGATATGTGGCTTACTTAAAAATACTCTAGGAAAAAAAAAAAAGAGTGATATTAGTTTCCTGTGGCTGCTGTAACAAATACCCATAAATTGGGTGGCTTAATACAACACAAATTTATTGTCTCACTGTTCTGGAGGTCACAAATCTGAAATTAGTATCACTGGGCTGAAATCTAGGGTCAGCAAGGCTGCACTCCCTAGAGACTCTAGGGGAGAATCCTTGTCTCTTCCAGCTTCTAGTGGTTGCCAGCAGTCCTTGGCTTGTGGCCATTTCAGGCCAATCTCGGCCTCTGTCTTCTCATGACCTTCTCTTCTGTGTGTTGACTCTCTCCCTTTGTCTTACAAGAATACTAGTGATGGCATTTAGGACCCACCCAGAAAATCCAGGATAATCTTCCCATCTCACGATCCTTAATTTAGTCACATTTGCAAAGACTCTTTTCCAAGTAAGGTATCTATATTAGTCAGCCATGAGGGGTGCTGATGCAAAATACCAGAAATAGGTTGGCCATAAAGCTTAAGTTTCTTCCCTTACCAAAGTCCATTGCCATGTGTTGGAGCAAGACAGCTGCCAACGTTTGCCAGGGTTCAGGCTTCTTGGGTTCCTCTCTTCCCAGGGCTGCGTTTCTCTCCAGGCTCAGCGCCTCTGTTTCTTCCACAAGGTCAACTATAGACTTTGAGGCTCTCTAGGCTTTGCTTCTCTCCACAAGGCCAGCTGTAAACTCTCAGGCAAATGGCTCATCTCTATCCCAGGGCCTTCTCTCCTTCCTCACGACCAAGCTCCTCTGTTTGCTCGCCTCCCCGGCTCCAGCATCAAAACTCCAACATCAGAACTACTCCCTCTGTCCTTTGCCTTGCCTTTTATATTTGATTCCCTCACCCACCAAGGGGTGGGGCTCAACGCCCTACTGATGTGGCCCAGTCAACGCCCTAATCATAACTTAATCATGCCCAGATTAACAGACCAATTTACAAGCATAATCCAATATCTATTTTTTGGAATTCATAATTACATCAAACTGCCCAATGGCTACAGTATCATTTACGGGTTCTAGAGATTTGAGCTTGATGTCTTTGGAGACCATTATATAACGTACTACAAGAGGACAGATGAAACAAGATTTGCAAAAAGTTAATTATTGAAGCTGGGTGATAGGTACATAGATGGTCATTATACTGTTCTTTCAACTTTTGCTTATGTTTGAAATTTTTCATTTAAAAAATTTTAAAAATAGAAAGTCATGAGTTCACATGAATTTTTCCAATTTAATGGCAACTTGGCTAAGTCCTTTTAAAATTTTGTTCCAATATAAAAATTTTCACTCCTTTTCCTGTCTTTTCTGTGCTACCAGCTTCTCTTCTGTCATTTGCAATATGCTCTTATGAAGTATTTTAATTATATTTTCCTAAACTTTCAGTAACACAGTTGCACATGTGCCCTCTTAGATCTTAGCTCCCATAATTAGGCTGCATTTATAATCCTTTCTCTCCAGCTCACCATCTCTTTTAATGACTCTTCATCTCTTTGATCATCATTCTACAGCCTTTTGTTGGCAGGTAGGCTCTTAATGGTTGGGCAGAAACTGAAAGTATAGAGAAGAGATTGGTTCAGTTCAAATATTTATTGGGCATCTATTTTGTTCCAGACACTGTGCTTAGGATACCAAAACAAATAAACTGTAGTTCTCACCCTTCAGGAGCTTAGTCTAGTGTGAGTTGCTCAATTGGATGTCACTAGGGGTTCTGTAAAAGGGTACAGATATTTCAAAAGAGATAGGGGAAATTTTAAAAAATTTCTTTAAACATCCTTCTCCAATGTAATGCCAGTACTTGCAGTGATGAACAGAGATCAAATAGCCCTATTAGCAATTTTGCTAGAGGTCATTCACCCACAGGGCAGTGTACCACAAGACTCTGCTCATTTGGATGAGTCCATTCTCAGTTTTTCATGTGAGATGGGGAAGACTGTTGATAATTGGTGAATGCTGAATTGCACTGAGGGGAGGGACAGTAGGTTGAGGATATTGGCCTGTTCTTCCCAAGTTGTCTCTCCTAAACAACCCTACCTCCCCTAACCCACAGCCACCTGGGAGCAAACAAGCTCTCTTTATTTAAAAGAAATCAAGGGGTAAATCTTAATTCTAAAGAAGAAATTTTAATGTGACATACCTCAGATGCCTCACTGCTGCACTGCTGATGTTAATGCAAACAAGGAGACTCTAGGTTAAAAGTGAATTGTACTACAGCTCAATGGACTCACCCAAGTCACCTGGTGAGGAGACGACGATGATAGACAATGGCCATCCCAGGGAATGGAGAGAGCCTGCAGCTGAAGGCAGGATAATCCCATCCACCGTATCCATGGGATATAAGCCCACTCTCACTTGAGATGGAGTGGACATCACCATTCCAGTCCCCTCAGGATTGGGGGAAGAGCTATAGACTAGAGTGGTTTTAATGGTATTCTGTTGTAGACATATGGGGATTCAAGCAATGGAAGAAATTATAACAGTGAGGTGAAGCCAGTGGCCACTAGATGCTTTTGGGGCAGGGAGGGGAAGGGCAGTTGTAATACAGGGGCTTTTTCAGGACTTGGGGGTTGTCCTGAGTGACATTGTGGCGACGGATATAGGTCATTTTACATCAGCATATACCATGCAGAACTGTGTGGGAGAGAGTGTGGTCTACGATGTGAACTGTGGTCTATGCTTAGTGGCAAAGCCCCAGGATGTGTATATCCATTGCAGGTGATGTGCCACACTAATGAAAGATGTTTATGTGAGATGTTATGGGAGGTATGGGAGGTGGAGATCATGGGAATCCCTGTAATTTT
>JAQZBX010012859.1:0-40640 GCA_029593785.1 Cabassous unicinctus
TATATATAAAAGATGATTTACAAGAGCCAATTCTGAAAGTATGGGTAGGAGTTTATCAGGCAAAGTAAATAGCAAGTACAAAAGCACAGAGGAAAGTGTGGCTCTGTGGACAAAGAAATCACAGAGACATGGCCCCAGCAGGGTGCAAAAAGGAGGCTAAATCCCAGCCCTTATTGCCAAGCCAGAAGACCCACAATATCAGCCTGGAGGCAGGGAAGTATTTTTATAATGAATCCACCCAGGAGTGTCTTGTGTCCTAGAGGCAGCTCTGAATGTGAGTGATGTTCAGGACATGAAACAAATCTCATGTATCCTGTAGAACCATTGTAAAGGTTTAAGCAGGTGAAAGACATAATCAAGTTTTTTAAAAGATCTTTTTCATAATAATGTGAAAGATGTAGAAGATGAGCTAATGCAAACAAAAGGCTAAAAGGAGCAGACGAAAGTTAGAGAAAGATGTTATAATAGTTCAACTGAGAAATAATGAAGGCCAGGTTGAAAGTGGGAGTGATGGGGATGGAGCGTGGGGATTAAGCCAAGTCTAGGAAGTCTTCTAAGAAGGATTCTCTTTCCATTGCCTTAAGGACACTTTTGTACAGCTGCCTAGGGATAAATGAACACAAGGTAATCAGGGTAGAGGTGGTGGATAATTCAAAGCAATTACCAGCACACAAGGTTGAGACTGTGTTCTACTTAGCCCCTGGGAGCGGTGCCCAGCTTAGAGGTTTGACCCAAGAACAATCGCTGACCACCCAAACTAGCCTTCTTAACCTTCAAGGTTATTTGGCTCCTCATTTGTTAGCCATTTTAGTAACTCCTTATTCTCAATAATTTCACTCTCATCTTCTTTATCTCAAACTCACCCTTCATATTAATCTTTTATCTTATTTTTGAAATTGACTCAATAATGTTGGTTCTGGATCCCACCACAACAAACTGGCGATGTAGTCAAGGACTACAAGTTTATGGTGGGCCAAGGGAGTCTCTCCAATTCTACTGTCTCTCACTTTGTTAAGCCCACACCAACAGAACAAGATAATCTTTCATTGCCTGGAGCTGGGGGAAATCAAAAAGCTAAACAACCATTTGGTTCCTTGGTTTGATAAAGATTTTCAGGAATACAGAAGAACACTGGCAGAGTTAATAAGGTACCTCAAAATGGACTTAAATGAATCACACATAAGCTTATTACACTCAAATCCTTTTATAAACACATAGCCAGTCAATAAATTAGATTTTAATAAATCTCAATAGGAGACTTAGCTTTAGCCATTAGAATCACACACACATTTGAGATATAATAAACACGTTTTTTAAATAAAAAAAAAACCCACACATTTGAGACATCATTGGCCAGGATATTACTTTTATGAGAGGAAATTTAAACAAGCATATTTCTTTTGAAGGTTATAAACATTATTTTTGTGACTTATCAAGTGAGAAGATTCACATTTTTTAGGTTTCAGGGTCTCTTTAACTAAAATTCAGGAACCAGATTACCTTTAAAGAATACCAGAGCTTAAATCAGGCCTCAGGAAATTAGTCTTTATCACCATATTGGCTTAGATTTTGTCTAGAATAAGGGACCCTAATCCTTATGAAACTGACTCTTGCTATTACTTCCATAGGTATAAGCCCAAATGATGGATTACAATAAATTCATTCTTCAAAAATATTTATTAAATGCTTACTATACTATACACAGTCAATATGCCGGGCAATGAGGTTACAATGAATTTAATGGCTCCGCCCTAAGAAATGTACAGTCTGGTTGGGAATAGATGATATAAGATAGAAGGTATGCACTGGCAATCATGGAGCCCCAGAGCAGGTGTACTTAAGGGTGTAGGATGCAGGAGGAAGATGAAGAAAGATATCACGGATAGTTCTCAGAGTTCTAGCTTGAGTAACTGGGTCGGAAGCTACAGGCGATGTATTCAGTTTATACATAATGAGTTGGCATGGAGGTGGGGCAGGAACACAAGTGGTAAATTTAATTGTGAGCAGGAAACTGGACACAAGGGAATTGGAGGTCAGCAAAAAAGTGTGGAATCAGATGTACATCTGGGAGTCATCATTATCATCATCACCATAATCTCAGTTACTATTTAAGGAGTGCTTACAGAGTACTGGGCTCTAGGCTAAGTGCTACATAGGTACTATCTCACATAACCTTGACAACACTGTAAGGGGGATATTAAGAAGAAGCTGACTTCTAGAGAGGCTGAGTGTCTTGTCCAATGTCATACAACTAGAAAGTGGCAGACTTAGGATGTTTAGGTCTATCTGGCCCAAAACTTCTGCTCTTTACCACCATCCCCTCAGGGATTGATATCTCTCAGGGAAGAGTGTAGTGCATGGAATCTCAAGGTATAGGGCAGATCGTTTCAGAGAGTATAAGGAGAGTCAGAAGGGGAAGCTGGAAACATATATCCAATATTCCTTCTTAGAAGTTGAAAACACATATAGCTTCAGAGGTCAGGCATGTAAGTCAATGCGTGAAGAAGCTGGGTCTATGGCAGAAGACAGGCATGAGAGAACTAGGCAAATTAGAGCGTGCTCGGCTCTATTCAAGGTATTCAAACTCAAGGCTTTTTTTTTTCTTTGTAAACACAATTCTGCCAAAAGAAAAAGCAGCCTCCATTAAGTTGACCACAGCCTTCTAAATATGGCCCACCTTCATTAAGAATCTCTATACAAACTGCAGAACAAAAACATGACAGCATTCTTATAAAGGGTCAATAAACACAAGATGAAGTAAGAAAATTTTGTAGATATGTGAGTTTTAAAAAGTGCTCCAAGACAGAAAATAGTGATGAGTACTAATATTTAATGGCAGGCTATGGAAGAGGAGTTCTAGAAGGAGATCGAAAATAATGGACGGAGAGGAATAAACACATTCCAAGGAGTTAAGTGCCTCAAAAGTGAAAGACCTAGAGACTAACAAGGATTAAGAAGTAAGCACACCATAAGAAAGGGATTGAAAATAAGATGGAAAAGAACATATTCTCTTTGAACTTGGTAATGTAGAAGTCACTGGAGATCTTAAAGGGAAGGGTTATCAAGCAGAAGCTAGGCTGCTTTGGGAAGCAGAACCTACAGAAGGCAGGGGAGCGAGGCAGTCAGGATAAACAAATTTTTGTTATGACACCCGATATTTGAGAGTGACAGTCTAATCCTTTCTGCCCTCCAGACAGCTGGGGTGGGGGTGGGGGTGGGGTACTGGAGAAGCCTTGTCCGTTGATCCCTCATGCATACAAATAAAGTTTCTATGAATGCCAGGCTATAAAAAAGGCTGACAGGCCTAACCTAAGAGACATAGTACCTCTTTCTGCAAATTACTTTTCAGTAGTTCTCAATCAGGAGTCATGAGAATCCCTAACTGTGCAGGACACAGCATGTATGATTGAAACAATAATTGGGTCAGGGGTCAGGGATGTTAACCATCCTGGAACACATCAGACTATCCCACACATCGCAGTGTCAAACCTCATAAGCAAAGAGCGTCCAGTGTTGAAAAACACTGGCCCATCATCAGGGAACAGCAAACCTTTTTTCACTCTTCACAAAAACACTTTCAGCAAATTGAGCTACGGTTATGGTAAACATAAGAAAACCATTTTGAAGAACAGTTTTGTACCTTTTGCTAGACTGGATTAGACAGAGCCCATTAGGTAACTCAGTGCTCCATACATAAAGATCCATGAGATAAATTCCTCCCAAAGAGTGCTAAGGAAATGTTTGCATATCTTGAGGAATCTGGAAGCCTCTCTTACCTATTATTGAGGACTTTTGCTGGACTACTATGTTTCTTAGGATTAAATTTAGTGTCTAACTTTGTCCTCTCAGATTTGTTTCCATTATTTTTCAAAATATTTAATTTTTATGTGCTTGTTAGGATGTCTGTAATTTACCTAATAATATGTAGGTATTCTCAGTATGATACCATATATGTGCCTGATAGTTTAACTTTTAATTCTTGGAGTGGTTTGGAATGCATAGATTGCACTGGTCAACTGGCATTATCCTAGAGATGGTGACTAAAAGTTCTGATCTAGGTGTACCTACCCACAAAAAACACTACTCATTAACAATGAATTTAAAAGATGGATCTTTATGGTGGACTAATGTCTGATTAATTATTATGATGGATGTACTAATGTGTTCCTTTTGGTGAAAATAAGGGCATTGAGGATATGTGGCTTGGTTAATATATTTAGACATTTCTTACTCTTGAATGAACTGTATATAAGATTCCATTGAGGCTTATATCTTATACTTCTTAGAGGTGGGGCCCATGATTTTATTCCTAATCATTCTGTGTCCAGCCATGGTTTTAGGAGCATTTCTAACAGAATGGCACTGACTAAAGAGCTCAGAATCTTGCCTGCATCCACAAAAGTGTATGCTGCATTCAGAATGTGGTCAAAACATTTAAAGGGAAGAGCTAAGATTTCACTGAGCTTACACAAAAGGTTTTTCCCCCTGATTTGCTAATGGGTATCTATCTGATAAATATCTAATAAATAAGTGACAGAATTCGGACTTAGACTTGCCTTCATTATAATCTGAAGGTAAGGCTGTGGGGGAGAAGCTAACTCTCAACATTTCCAACTTTTTGAATAGCCACCTTATCTAACCATAACAACAAAGAGTTTTATCACATTTAACTCCAGTTAGTTAAAAAGAGTGCTATGCATTCCTTAATATGATAAAGCACCTCAAAGTCTTTTGGGGAGAAGCAGATATATATTTTTATGATAACAAAATATTATTCTTTGATTTTATCTGTTTCCAATTATAATCATTGCTTTCTGCAAAACAGTAGTACCAAAAATGGCCTACACATCACAACAAAAGACAGGCACATACTTTAAGGGTCAAAGAAAATTCTTTACAAATAAGCAACATTTAAGAGATACCATGAATACCCCGGTTAAATTTTTTAGTGCACAAAGAGATCAAAGGGCAATAGCACTTTATGAGAAAGCACAAAATATAATGAAGTGGGTTATAATTAAATTCTACAACTGCATTTTAAGAAGAGATATAAGAAATTGCATTTGATTCCTTACTTTGCTGCCAGCAATTGAATCTACAGTTTAAAGATTTGAATACATCATATTTTAAACAATGGGTTATTTCAGATTGTTTCTATCCAAACTCAAAAAGAAGCAGAGACCCTCAGTAGTGAGATAACCAGGTCAATTATATTTCCACAACCAATTCAGGGAAAAATCCCAGTCTGATACTTCAAAACTATTCTGGACATCAGCATCAAATACCAGTTTTCACAGAAGCTATCCACGACAAATCTCAGAGGCTGTACCAAATAACTCATTCATCAAGAAACTCTCTCTGATGTTTCCATTTTTTCAAGTGGGGAATACTAAAGCATAAATCAAAACTTATCAGGAATCTGATCAATTACAAAATGCCCACAGCAGCAAAAGGGTCCTACACACAACCTAAATCAAATACAGTAGTCACTGATCAATATTTTATGTTTTATTTTTTTAACACTTTCTTGGAATAGTTTTCATAAGTTTACACAGATCATGCATTCCTTATTTCTTCTCTTCTATTTTTTTCTGAGAAATCATTAACCCCAAGTACAGTAAAAGAGATGTAATCTTTCACACAACAAAATCTCACATATAAAATGAAATAGGATCAATTCAGCACATATATCATAATAGAAAAATGAGTTTCCCCTTTGGAAACTTGATATTGCTGAGAATAACTAAGAATAAAAACCCAGTGTTTTAAAGATTTTCCCACCTAGACACTCTAAAGTGAATTGTTCTTGGTTTGCAAGATCATCTTCTCAGAACTGGTAGAACAAAACTAACATAGCATGAGAGAAAACCAATAATTTTCTTCATCACCTCTGTTACCCACCATCCATCCACCCATCCCTACCAGCATCAATAACTGCAGCAGCAAAAATGAGCATAGTCAATCTGGAACAGATCCATTATGGTTCTAAAACCATGTGGAATCTATTCTGCAATCAGCTTTCTGGTGAGGAACCAAATTAAACCAATTTTTTTTTCTTTTTAAATAAGCACATACCAGCCATCCCTCAAAATTAGAAATGAAAAGTACAACTATACTTGTCTTATCTTGCCTTTGGTATTCATAATATTCACAGATATCAAAAATACATTTTCATGAAAAATGAGGACACTGAAACTTGAGGAAAGCAAAAATGGGTAAGCCAAATGTAATTTCTTAAGACTATTTTAGTTCTTGAATATAGTTACCATTTAGATCTGTGCTATCCAATATGGTAGTTGTTAGCTGTATTTAGCTATTGAACACTTGAAATGTGACTAGTCCAAATGGAGATGTAAATGTAAAAATGAATCTAGATTCCAAAGGCTTAATTTAAAAAAAACGTGATCATATGTTGAAATGCTAATAGTTGGATAAATTAAGCTAAATAAAATATATTATTAAATATAATTTTTAACATATGCCTTTTTACTGTTTTTAATTTGGCTACTAGAAAGTTTAAAATTACATATGGAGCTTCCACTTATGGCTTGCATTATATTTCTATTGGACAGTGCTGACTTAGACTATAACCACTATAATACATAGTATAACCTTATGGAGAATCCTACTATTCTACCATTTGACTCACAAATTGTAAAAATTTTGCCATATAGCATCAGAGAGTTTTAAAAGAGAATTTCCTACTGAAGATCATGCAGTTTCCATAGTCTAATGGGGGCATAACTCAAGAGTGTTTAGTGGTTAAAAGTGACAGAAGGGAGGATTTTGGTGGGACAAACTTCAACTAAGGGCTCAAACTGACTCTAGATTTGATTTCTTCTGGTTCTCAGACCCAATAAGTAATTTCTACTTTAAAGGGAAGCTCTCCTTTTCTGGGTGGAGATTTAAGGAGAAACAGTTAAAGAATTATGAATAGACATGAACTAGTAAATGAACATTTCTAAGGGTCTAAAGCTCAGCCCAAGTGAACAACCAAAAATGGAGGGATGCCATGAGTAATTTAGTAAATTCTCAAGGCCTGGAGTCCAGTTTTCTCTCCTTCATCTCCTCCTTCTCCTCACTTCCTCCTTGTTTCTCCTTTCCTTCCCAGCTCCTGTCCATGCTCACCAGCATATTGCCTCCTCTGCTTATTCTATAATTTTCTCTTTCTTTTCTCCCAATTCCAGCTAGGGCATCTCCTTCACCTTTGGTCCTTCTCCTATATCTCTGTTTTCCCTTTTCTCAAGGACTTCTTAAAATTAATATAAAATGTTCATGACATGGACCTGAAGCGTATTTTAATAGACTTTATATTCTCTCACCTTCTTTCTTTAAGAAGAAAAGAAAGAGGAAAGAAATGAGGAAAAACAAAAACAAAAACAAAACAAAAACAAAACAGCCCAAATACTCAAATACATTAAATTATTTTTATTTTATTGGTCTGTTTTAGTTTTGTCCTTAAGGATTAGTGGCCTGTCCCCATGTTCCCTCACCATGGCCTCGGGCAATGTGGTTCTCGAAGAAACCTTCATGGAAATCACTTAAGCACCTTTCAGGCTAAACCCAGAACCAGAATCAGATACTTTAGGTGAAAATCAACAATCAGGAATGTAGCTTAGCAAAATAAATAGACTGTCCAAAATTATTGAGGTTGATAACTAATATATTAAAAGAACCTACTGAAAACTGCATATGATTTTTTAAAAAGGGAAAGTTGTTTAAAAGAAAAAAACATTAATTATTGACTTTAGTATTTAGAAAAACAAGTTGCTAAAAGAACAGGCCTAAAACCATGCAACTGTTTGACAAATTATCAAAGCAGTAGTATTTAATAGAATTCCTTCAAGACTGAGGTAAGTTTAAGATTGCCATTATGGGTTTCTTGGAATGTATTTCAGAGTAGTTTGGTAAAAAGAGTTGACAGCCATTTCTGGAAAATACATGAGCATTCAACTCAAGTCAATTCACATAAATAGGATGTATACTTTTATTCCACTAAAAGTGACTATGGCATTAAATAACTGTCATATTGGTTAAATATCAAATACTTTGTGGTTAACTAAAAATTTTTGAAGGGCATAAAATCTAGAATAGCTTTCACCTAATAGCCTTTTCCCGTAGTAGGATATTTTTGGGTGGATTTTGAAAAGTGACGTTACAAGCAATTGAAAGATCAGCATGTTAATAAATTCTATCCAAACATAGGCAATCCTATCGTAATTAGGATAATGAGTCAAAATTTCTTTGTGCTTTTGATTTCCCAAGGTTCTGAACTCACAGAGTTTTCATATAATGTTCAACAAACACATATTTTTTACAATTAAAAACAGCTTCTCAACCTCCAAGAAACTAAGCCAAGGGAATATATTCCTGGACTGGAATAGGCAAAACTTTTATCCAGAAACCAATCAAATAATTTTTAAAAAATATAATTTTATCAGAAGTTCTCTGTTTTATCTAGAATAAATGTTTAGATTCTCAATAACCAACTTTATTTCAAAGCATAAACACACAAAGAGAATCAGAACAATTACCAGTCATACCTTATTATGAGTCTGAGTCTGTCCGACCAGTATAAGGATGTTGGATGAGATGATAGACAGGCAGAAGTTAATTAGAATTATGGACCGCTCAGAGCGTATATACCTAACCAGAGAGAAAAAATATACAACTTTAGAATTAAATGGTAAGATGCAGAATTCTGTTAGGTGCAAATTGGTGGAATTCATCCAAAAAAATCAACAACACTAAAACAGCGTCTTTACAGAAGACAAAATATGAAAAACAACTTTTCTAGAGACCAATTGTATAGTGATATGACATATGCCAGAGTTTTTCTTATATATTTATGTGTTCAACATGGCAGTCTACAGAGCCCAAGTTGCACATTTGTTTTTAGTTTAATTTTTTTTACTAGAAATATGAATTTCTGGGAAATATATTAGTGTAATATAACTTTATATATGTGTGTGTATAATATATTAATAATTATGATATACATCAACCAATAGAGACTCTGAAAACCAAAAACCAAAACAAAACCCACACTAATTCTGAAACATCACTCTCAATTATTAGAAGGAAGCCATCACTTTCATGAAACCATGAATATTTTTTTCATCTTTCATTCACTCAAGCATTTTTATGCAGTCAGTCTGTTATTCATTATAGTTTTTTTTTTCTTGAATAATTGTTCCAAAAAAGAAAATAAATCTTTCTCTCTAAAAACTAATACAATTCATAAATGATAATTTACTATTAGACTGGAAAATTACAGGGTGCCTACCATATTTTACCCTTATGAAGAGTGCTTATATATAGTTCTGTTATATGATTTTTAAGTGCATGAAAATTGTGAGCCATGGAGTAAACTACTCAGAATCAAATCTTCTACAACCTGAAAGGGTAACAGTTATTTTGCTTTACTACACCCTGTGGTAAATCACTGAGTGACAATAACAAAAAGACATGCTTGTCCTTGCTGTGTGTTTAAGCCTGCTCAATTTGTTTTAGAACATGGAATCACATTCCACAGCAGGCATGGGCTCTCCTGTGCAGTGTGAGATACAGGTGCCAGGGAGCTGGAGGTACTCCTTGGTAAGTAAATTCTATCACAGTATTCTCTCTGTCTTTGAGGAATATTTAAGCAGAAACCCTACATTCCATTGAATAATCCAGGAGAGAAAGCAAAACGAAAAACAATAGCAACAATAAAATATGAAAGGCAGTTTTTGTAATATAAAAGAAATTTCCTTTTTTCTTCACAAAACAAATCCAGATAGGACAACCTAGATTGATACTCAGCACAAAATGGCCTCAGGAGTTGTTTAACCTTGCCCTTGCAGTATCGATAGCTAAAAATATAATAAACCACACACTGGGACACACTAGGATCCTGAAGACATCATCAAATATTAAATTGTTCCCTTTTTGGGGGTGGAAGGGATATAATATAAAAAGTTTAAGGTCTGTGCCAAATTGACTCCTTATGCAATCTTGATGGCTTTCATGACATCACAAGCACAGACATGACATTATTAAAAGGGTTTCAGTGATATTACTAGTTTCACAAAAGAAGAAAATCGTAGTAATTAAAGACCCAGAACTAACCATCCTGAGATCCCTTTAGCTGTTTCCATTTCATCAATATTTAGTTAACATGATTGCCTAAAACATTGCTATAAAATGTCTCAGTTTTCAAACTTTTTAGACCACATTTGATGTTTAAAACAAAATTTACAAATACATCATTTCAATACACTGATTAAAAGGGCATACTCAATTGCTTTTTTATAATAATAAACTTTATTTTTAGAGAAGTTTTAGATTACAGAAAAGTTATATCAAAAGTATAGGGTAAAAAAAAAAGTATAGGAAATTCCCATATAACCCACTCCCCTCCCCTTCCCACATTTTCACCTATTAATAACAATATCAATTGCTTTTTGATGGAACAATATAACTCTACAGAACAAAACTGTAGATGAAGAGAACATAGTGTATTGTTTCTGAAAAACTACACAGAATACAACCAGTTTTAAATAGCATATTATGCATAAAATAATTCTGACCCTTATTATTTTACAAATCATTAGATTATCAAAAGTTTTGAACTTTTTAATTGGAAAAAATAGAGTAGTAGGTTCTTAACATGACTATTATCATATAGTAATGTTACAGGTATATTTGGCATTTATAAAATGCATGGAATTCATCATGCTACAAGATTCATTTAATAATTCATGCCACTTGATGTGCCCATCAAACTATTAATACTACTTCAATTATTTTATTTTATCAGACATACACATTTGAACAACATGTAAAATAGACAATAAATTTATGATGACTAATTCTTAGGAACTCAGATACATGTTGTTTCTTGGTATCCTCATCTATACTTCTCAATTTCATGTTCAAATTTTGATAGATCTTTTAAGGCATCTTGGTAATTCTTAGAAAAGTATTATAATAGGTGATTTTCCTGGATTTTCTGGATTAAAGAAAGCTTTATTATGGGCTAAATAATTCTTTATTTCTTTGTCAATTTTATCCATCATTTATACTGGTAGTGTTTGTGCTTGAGTTAGCTATATGTATTCTGGGATAAGCAGAAGGAGGACTTCATGAGGCCTGATCCCTAAGGGCTGAGAAATGGAATTTTGTTATAAATACTTCAGTGAGTATAAGTTATGATGATATTGTGATTACCTAAATCCTGACCCATACACATTGCTTCATTTTTCAGGAAGTGCCATTCAGATAATTGTGGGAGAAAAAGTTGTCATTTTTTTCTACACTTAATCCATCTCACTCTTGCATTACCAGGACAAAACCTGCTTCCATGCGCCCCGAACCCAGGATTCTGTCACCTACAATGCCATGCATAGACTAAACACTTCTTTCATTTCCTGGGATTGGCCATATTTTATTAGATTGTCCCACTTTATCAAGGTTTCACCAGCAGATGAGTCCTCTACAGGAAGGCAGAATCTCTGTTATGTACGTGTGTCAATGGACCAAGAATTTGTACATATTTTGCTTTTGTTTGAAGCATGAAAACTATTAATATCTTTGACAATTTAAATATCCCTGGACAATGAATTCTTGTCCTCAAGAATTCTATATATAAACCTATAATGGAGAACTAGGTTTAAAAAAAAAAAAAAGGATGCTCAATCAAATGGCCTTTCCTTATTAAATTCTAATTAATTTTTCAACTGAATTGTTTTTTATCTTTATTTTTGACTTATTAGGACTGGGAGATCTCTGCAGGAATAACATCTACTTTTGCAATTTTAATATGCAAACATTCAGGAAATAATGGGTAATTAATTATATATCCACTAAGATAGTAACTGTGTTTTTAGAATATTTGTAATAATAAAAATAAATATAAAATATTAAACATTTAAAAATTTAAAAATCCATTAGGGAATTAAGACCACATGGTTTGTACTTATCATTCTGTGAGGAGACATAATCAACCTTGCAGTTATAATTCTTATTAATAAAATGTACCAAATATTAGAGAAATACTAAATTTTTGTGTAATATCAAGTGGATGAAATTTCAAATATTGCATAACAAATTTTTTTTTCAATCATTTCCCCTTGTCTATGTATTTTTCTGACCTCCTCTAATCAATATGTCAAAATCTGATTTATTGAAAACCCTCAACCCAAAGGCCTTTTCTAGAGCATTGTGGTATTGTGATGGTTTTACTCATTGCCTGATACATACTGAAAGCATGTGTTTGAAATTTAAGAATTTGAGAACCATATTTCTATAACAGAGAAATTAATTTGACTTTACCAATTAAATTCTCAGCTTCAATAGCAATCAGAATAAATAGAAATTACACACAGACCTGAATTTGGGGTATGGATATGATGATTGGAGGTAAGCAACACGTTGAAATCTGGCATCATTTGAATAGAAAATAAAAGTATATGTGTGTTTTATTTATTTTCTCACCACAGGGAAATACAGGCAGGAAAATTAGGTAAACACAGCTCATTTATTATAGCTCAATCACAATTACAACTCTGTTGTGAAAATATTGCTTTCAGTAAATTAAGAAGATAGGAAACATATATTGGTTATCACACTCCCTAATTTTAACTCCAAACAACTGAACATTCCAAGTGTATCAATTGATTACATACCTCCATAATGCTGCATAGACAACTGCTAGTGTGATCAAGGCCAAGCAAGAAAGTCCACTGCCTACTATTAGGGTGACTGAAGGTGTACCAGAGGATTCCATGATCTGTAAATTAAACAAGAGAGAGAAAGAGAGAGAGAGAGAGAATTTATATAGTAGAATGATAACTTCTAAACTCATCAAAACTAACCTATCACTCAAAAATAGCCAATATAGCTGTGGTAGTTACCAGATATTTACTCATGGAAACACTTTGTTCCCAGATTCTCAACCTCTAAAATAGCTCATTATAGTTCTACCCTCTCACTCTGAAATAGTAAAGGCCTTAAAGTTTTAATTGCTTGACTATGGTATATTACCTACTTAATGCTTTCTAAAATAAAAATCTGAAATTATAACTTAGTGAACACTTATGCTAAATTGTTCTCCAGTTGAAATTTGAAACAGCATTCATTTTTCTTTAACTATATCCATTTTGGTCTCTTCACAATATTATAGTTTCTGTAAAATTTATCTTGATCCTCCAATTAACAACTCATTATGTTACCCAAATCTGGTATACAGATATTGAAAAATTTTCAAACTTTCTGACTTTTGACAACTTTGTTCGAAGTCAAGTATTCTCTCATTTAATTTTACTTGCTTTGCCTCTAAGTATATAGAAGAAAATCTAATTTCAAATGCAAGACTTTAAAATATATTTTATTATTTTTTCTAAGACCAAAATACATAGTGATAATTTTCACAATTCAGTATCATTCCCCAAATTACATGACCTTGAAAAATAAGCCTTATATCTTACAAACATAGATCAAGAATATAAGCATTTACTGATCTGATGTTTTAGGCAGTAATATGCCATTAACTAATAGAATCTGTTCTTTTTCATGTTTTTAATATTTTAAGTTTGAGGGAAAACACTTTGCGATCAAGTGTGTCCAAAACCTTAGAATGCACATCAAATTATATCAGATTATTCTTCTATCATCAAAATAAGTGAGAAGAGTGAGGCACATTTAGGCCAAATTTAGGCAGAAAGTCACATTTATCCACATAATTATTTTTTCATTACTTCAGTTTTTTAAATAATTTCTCAAAATATACTTAATGTGGGTATTATTTTTCTTTTAGATAGTTCTATACAGCTGCCTCTTTCAGAAACTATTTTTACAAGCCTATAATGATTTTACAGTTTCTGACAGTCCATGCTTTCATGAAAACTTGATTAAATATATATATATATGATATATATATTATATATATATGTATTTATTTATATCCAAGGACAACCCAGAAAACCCATACTGAAAATATCCAATGCAGATATGCAATGTGTTTGGCTATAGTGTCTGGGGTCCTCATTCTATGGCCAACAGTATCCTCACAAATTCCCCCAGAACAGCTCTCCAGATGTAAAATAAAGGTTAAGTTGGCAATTATTTTTATTTGAAAGTTGGCAGCATATTACTAATATGACTAGAGAACATCCTCGAAACTATATTGCAGAAATTTCAAGTTAGAAGACATAAAATTGAGTAGAATTTAGTTATATCACACCAACTAGAATTCATTTCACTAAACTACTGTAGCTAAGGAGAGACGAACCCAATTTTGCCACCCTGCAACATTTTCCATTTCCCCATTTAAAATGCAGTTCTCTAGAGAAACACTCGCCACAACGTCCCTGCCTTTGCATTAAAGCCGTGTTTTCCCTTTGTTACTTACTATTTCTCTAGGTTGCTGAGCCAAAATGGCGAAGGTAGAGAGACGATCACATAAGCATTTCGTATGGGATGCATCGGTAAGCACAGTTTTACATCCCTGGGTGGACCACGTTCCCAAAGACTCGTTCCTGCAAAGGGGGTGGGGGGAATCGGGATAAATACGCCTGCCGGCCAAATTCGTAAAGAAGAAAATGCAGTTTAATTGAGAGAATCGTCTACTGTAATTCCCGCACAGAAAGAAAAAAAAAAAATCTACTTGTTGTTGAACAGGACGTAATTTAGATGCATCTCCAGTAATGCAAAGCGAGAGTGGGAAAAAGCAAGCAGGCGGCGGTGCGGCGTGCTGAGAGCTGTCCAGCGCCGGAGGTGCTGAAACCGGGACTAGCTCTGTCCAGCCCTCTGAGAGGAACGGCGGCGGTGGCGGTGGTGGTGGCAGCACGAGCAGCCGCCAGAGCGTTGGCAGCCACTTCCTATGCTCATCGGATCATTTCAAACACTCAGGGTGTAAAGAGGATTTTCATATTTTCATACCAGCTCTGATTCCCGTCCCGTATTTTGGACCATGAATGCTGGTTTTTAAAATGCGGATTTCCCTGAAAAGTCTGCCTAAAAGGTTACATAGCTTGGTCTGGGGGATAGGATCTTCTCCGCTGCTGGTTAGGGATTTTTCCTCCCTTTAGAATTAGCTGCTGTGAAAATTTCACCGTGGAAACGGGAAGCAGCAGCAGCGGCATCAGCTGGTTCCGACTCTCATTGCCTTTGCCTGGTATCCAGGGGAGGGGTGGGTTTCAGACACAAGCTTCCCACTCCACACTTCACTCAGCCCAACTCGCCTCTGAAGCCCTTGACATTTCTTCTCCTTACTGCCCTTTTTGCTTGCCCTGGGGCATCAGCCTTAAGTTAAACCCAAGTCAGCTAGAACATTTGGAGGAATAACCCCACTACAAAGTCCAGCAGGGGGTGGGGGAAAAGGCCCTGGTTCAATTTTTTATTAGGCTTAGCCTTTCAAAATGATAAAGCATACAGTTTATATCACCCACCAGCAGAAAAATAAAAATTTTATCAACCTATGTTTTCTGAGTGGGGGTCTGGAGATGGGGGAGAACTCTTCCACCCCAGCTGAACTACTGTACAGGAAGAGGAAGACAAGGGAAAAAAAAAATACAGTTCAACCAATCAACTTAATTATCATTACATGTGTTATCAACTGAATGCACCAATTGTCATCCCCCCCTCCTCCCAGACAGGGAAACTCTCCAGCTAGCAAACCTTTGTTTATGTGTGTGTTTAAATTCCAAACCAAGTTATTATCTATGTTTAAAAACTGACTCTAAAACTTGAAGAAGAGAAAAACACACAGTTTGATGTTAATTTTGATTTCCCCTCCTCCATCTCTGAATACCTAAAGCTATTAGGTTAAATATGTATTCAGTCTATTTCTGAGAGATTTCAATGAAAGAGGCTTTTCTATAACAGTTGGACTTCCAAATTGAGCTACCGAATATAATTCATACTACTGCCTTTTGATATCTAGAAGCAATACTTTTTAATATTCATGATTCAATATATTTAATATTCATGATGAATATACTCTTAATTAAAACCTGTTTTAATAAGGAATACTGAATTTGGGGAGAGCTACAAAAAATTACACCCAAGTTCACCACAATATTTCTAAATATTGGCCACTTCAAAATTTGATAGGTCTCTTTTCTTTCCCATGTCACACATTTCTGCTAAATTCTCCAAAAAATAAATAAATTACCCCTTTAACTGCAACATCAGTAAATTCCAATTCAACATAACCATAGCAGCACATCATTTTACTTCATTAGTTGTCTGTGTCTTATCTCTTTGTGGCAAACAGTTAAAGCCAAATGAAAAACATTTATCTCAGCTGGTTAAAGTTTAAAGAAGAAATATACACTTAAGAGAAGATGATATGTTGTAAAACATAGCATCTGCATTATTTATAGTGGATGGTGACTTTAATGAAGTATTTGTACTTTCAACATGGAGTACAGTACTTACACTTTTAACATAATGCTGTTATGACCAATAACCCAATTCAATGTCTTAATAAGGGGAAAAAAACTTTACTGTAAATAAGACTCATATGAGACAATTTTTTATATTTATATCCATGTAGTGAGAGTTTATTTACTTGAGACAATACAGCAGCACTAAACTTTGGCTAAGTATCAGCTATAAAGTCCATGTTCAATATAATAATGTTGCTTAGACTCTTAAGATCATGTGAATTTTATATGACATCTTTAGAAAAGTAGGTGAATTTACCTTATTTTGGACAGTGATTGCATTGCTGACCTGACCTAGTCCCAAACAAAACAGTGAAGTCACTCTGGTCTTTAATAATGCCTCCTTGGTCCATGTTTTAGTCCTTCATTTCCCTTTTCCATGTATACCTTCTTCCTGGGCCACTATCATATCTCTCCTTATGTTTCATTGACTTTATCTATTAAGCTTATTTATGAATTAGAGTGTACAGCTTGATGTGTTCTTACAACTTCAAAGAAGAGATAAACACCAAAGAATGCATCTGATAGAAGAACATGAGATTCTGTAGCAGGTGAGTAGGAGAGATGATTTTGGAAGGTGAGGGAGGTAAACACCAACTTCTACATTTGACCATTCCCAAAATTGTGTAATAAGAACTGAGATGCCAATCTGATGCAAAGTTTATATTGTTTTATGAAATCTCTTGATATCTTAAAATCATATAAGACTCTTATAAGTAGTTTTTTAAATCACAAGCACAACACTTATCTCATTATTACAACTCTTCCAAACTTTTCATAGCTTATTCCTACTATAAAAGTTCTTTTAAAGCATGGTACATGTGTCTGATTGATTTCAGGAAAAGTTTGTAAAGCATACTACTCTGTGGTAGAGCTAATGTGAAGCAAAACCAGTCTCTGTCTGCACAGAATAAGGTTTTTAAACATGTGGACCATTCCAGCATTTATATTATTCTTCGAATGTCATGGTTTTGCATGCTTAATAATGGTTTATCTGTGAATTATTCTTAAGTCATTAAGTCTAGATTGTCATCAATAGGCAAACAAATACAGTGAAATATGTGTGAAAATTGCTGATATACTAAGAATAAGTGGCGATGGTCAGAAAAAAAAAACACAGAAAGATGATACAGACATGAACATTAAGCTCTAAATCACATATTTATTTTCTTCGTGTCTTTTCTGGGCTTTAAGTCATTTTTTCAAATACTTTTCAAAAATAACTGGGCCTGCAGAAATTCCATACAACCAGCACATTCTTTGTTGGCTACACCTACATTCACCCATGTTAGCTGTTAGCTGTCATCTGTACCTCTTCTCTTTCTCCCTATTATTAGACTGGCTAAAAGAAGGAAAGAGACTGCCTGTCCCCAGTATTCAAAAGCACATATCACCAAACACCAAATTCTTTAAAAATATAAGACACAAAATCTATTATTTTTCAGCTTAATATTTTTTTGAGGACTTCCCTCAATTTCCTAACAGTCTACACAGTTTCTTTTTATATCTGAGTATGGAGTTCACTTTTTAAAAAATTTCATGGCACCTTTAAATAACATAGTATGTGACTATATTTCTCTAGCATTTATAATTAAAGGGAAAATTATCTGTTCACTCCTATGAAAAACTGTTCAGTAAAAAAAAAAAAAAGCAAAAATTTATGGTGACACAATTCAAAACTGTTTCAAGAAATCAAGCATTTATCTTTTGAGATACCAATACTGCTAGATATTCTACTTGAATCACTGTTTTATAAAACTATCTATTCTACTTCATAATAAATCAGTGGATAAATTAATTATTAAGAATGAGGCATACACTTTAGGAAGCCTATAAATTCTTAAGATATTAAAGGTGCATTTATTGAAAATCAAAGTAGATACAAGAGCAAATTTTTAAAGCATTTTACACATAAATTTTGAGCACACTGTCCTTACAGTTTATGTGTACTGAGAGTACTTGTTTCCCAATCACAGCCAGAGCTCATTTCTAAGAAATAGGTGAATCAATGTTATTTTTTAAATCACATCACACCCAAATGAATGACGTATATTTGGCTCTTGTTGTAGATTAATCTCGAAAAAAAAAAAATTGAAGTACAGATGAGAAAAATGTTCCCAATTTTGAGTAGAAACAATCTTTGGGGGTAATTTCTAGTTTCAGGGTATTGCAAAAACTGAGAACACTGTTATTGCTAGCAACTGTTACTATGTCAAAACACAGTGAATCATAAAATTAGAGAGTTTTGCTAGAAGTAACCTTTGTGATCATCTAGCCCACTGGTTTTCAGTTCTCGTTGTACATTAGAATTACCTGAAGAGCTTTAAAAATTAAACCCTCGGGTGGGGACTGGGCATTATTACCTTTTTTAACGCTCTCCAGGTGATTCTAGTGTGCAGCCAGGGTTGAGAACCACTGATCTATACCAACCACTTAGTTTAATAGAAGAGGAAAGTAAAGTGCAGTGATTTTAAAAATCCATTCTAAGCCACAGGATCGGAAGCAAAGATAGAACTCCCAGGGACTTATTTCCAGACTAGAGATTTTTTAATGCTAAAATTCTATTGTAATCTGTTTTGAAACAAAATGCAGTGTACCTGTCCTATGAAGTTAAATGAAGATTTCAGTGTCAGACCTATTTATACTCACAAACATTGGGTGCCAGTGTCATAGTTTTATTAAAGAACCAATGGATAAAATTAGCTAAAAATAGTCTGATCATGTTCTGTCATAATCTGTAATAAATGTTCCACCACAATGTAAGGTGTTTGGTGGAGAGGTGATGTATGGGAATTCTGCACATTATGCATGATTGTTTTGTAAGCTCACAACTTCTCTAATAAAAAAATGAAAAAAAAAATAGCTAAAGATATTCTGTCATGCATTATAGTTTACATGCTGTTTTTTAAAAAGTGACATACCCTATGATATATTAAAGAAACACATTGATTTTAAACCAATTTTTCATGATATAAAGCACCTCTCTTCTCTTTGGTGAAGTCATTTGCTATTTGAGATGACACAAATGTTTAAATTCCAAATTTTGTAAACATGATAATGGATAAAAGCTATAAACTCTTTTTTCCATCTAAAAACAATATTCTCTGTATTTTGATTCAATGGAAAATCATGGTTCAAAGTTATTTTTATATAATCCATATGTCTATATATTATTTGTATTACTATAGATTTGTTATCATAAAAGGAGTAACACCAACACAAAGCATATATCTTTCACTTATTGGGATGAGATTTATAAAAGGGTACTTTCCTACCACGAGAGAAAACACTTTTTATCCACCATGTTGCTGGGATGGGATTTAACAGTGCCCCTCCATACCATAACAACAGATTTCCAATTTGTTATCCAGAAATTAACTAGTTTCATGAGCAGTCTAACAATGCCTCCATTTTCCTCTGAGCCTATTAATGCTTTCTATCTTACACTACAATATTAGTTGATAAATGTGCTCTGCTTTCCTCATTTATAAAGTTAACACTAGAATAATTAGGGCTCTTAAGGAGAACGGTATCTTGCTTGAATTTGAATCCTCAATATACTTCTTTTTTTTTTTTTAATTTTTTTTTTTTTTACTTAGGAGGCACTTAATGATAAATGCCTTTCCAATTAGTTAAATAATTATTTACATTTCAAGTGATGACTTTTAATACTGAGTTTGATCCAGACAGTTTCTTTTAGCTCTAATTCATTTGCTGTCCTTCAGCACATAGCAGAAATGTAATCTGAAGATTATCAATGGATATTCTAGCTCACTGATCCAACACTCTACAAGCTTTTGGTCTTCAACTGTCATTCGATGATGAACTCTTAAATTCTCAGTATCCTATTTGGATTATGTTAAATTCAGAAGTTAGGCCTTAATCTTTACTAACCAGTCAAGAAGTATTTAGGGAGTGTTTATCAAATGCCAGGTGAGAATAAAAGATACGTAAAAAACAAAAACAAAAACAAAAAACAAAAAACAAAAAATAAACTTAGTTCCTTTCTTGGAGAAGGTGACAATCTGATTGGGAAGAAGAAACAATACAAGATCGAGGAGTGTTTTCTACCTTGTCAGGTCTACAAATTATTCCAGAAAACACTGTCAGTTCTACTCTCCTTTTCAAGCTACCATCACCCCTTGCCTGGATTATTGCAGCAGTCTCCTCATGGGGCTCCTTGCTTCTGTTTTGCCACTTTTCCTGAAATCCAATTTCCACACTGCAGCCAGAGAGATCCTTTAAGCACATGTATCAGATCATGTCACTCTGTTCAAAACTTCTCCAACAGCTATTTCAATTTCACTCAGAGTAAAAGACAAAGTCTTCACAATGGTCTACAAGACTTTACACTACCTAATCTCTCACTACCTCTCTGCCTTCAACTCCCATCACACTTGTCTTTAGACAATCATTTCCAACCACATTGACCTTATTTGCCCACCATGGCAATTTTGTGCTGGCTCTCTTTCAACCCAGCATTCAAGCCTCCCAGATACCCGTATTGCTTGCTCCCTCACACCATGCTGTCTATTCATATGTTATCTTATCAGAGATACTGTCACTATCTAATATAAGATGATAGCTTTCCATCTGTAGTTGGTTAAAAATGGCTACAAATTCTATATAACTGTTCTCATCAAGAGGTGAAATCTATTTCCCTTTCTTCTGAATCTAGGTAAGACTCGTGACTTGATTCGATCAGAAGAATGTAATGGAAGCGATGCTATATGACTTCTGATCTTAGGCCTCAAAGAGGTCTTGCAGCTTCTACTCTCGTCATCTTGGAATGCTGCTATGACATGAAGTAGTACAGGCTAGTCTCATTGAGGATGAGATATTGGCATCAACCACCAGACATGAATGAGGCCATCTTAGCCCATGTATGCCCAGATGAACTGCTAGATGACTGCTGCCTCATGAATGACCCCAGATGAGACTATCAGAAGAACCAACCAGTTGAGATCAACTCAAAGAGTTGGACACACAGAACTGTGAGCAAATATATGGTTGTGATTTTAAGCCACTACAATTTGAGGTGGTATGCTATATAGTAAGTGATATGCTATCTATGCACCTTCCACATGCCCTTTGCCCTTATCCTGATCTGTTGTTGCCCACATAGCACTTATATGTCTGATATACATGTATTTTTAAAAATTTATTGCCTGTCTTTCCTCATTAGAAAGTAAGTTTGATGAGGACCAGGATATAGTTATGTTTACTTTGGTATTCTCATGTTCTTGGCACATAGTAAGTGTTGAATGAATATTTGTTGAATAAACGCCTGGTATAGAATTTGACCTGATATAAGTGGGCTCTTCTGTACCATTAATTCATTTATTTATTCAACAAACAGTTTTTCAGCATCCAATATGAGACAGGTACATGCTAGGCTATTTTATGGTCATATTAGATTTTCCCTTTGCATTTTGAATCTTGAGAGAGTCAATGGAAATTATTTTACAGGTGTAGTGTCACTGCTTCTTTGTCATAAAATATACATTAAACAAAGGCTCTGTCACTCTTGGGGTCACTGTATATCATTTATAAGAATAGAAGCACAGTTTTATTGCCAGTAACATCTTTTGTTTCTCTCTCTTTCTCCTTTTTTTTTTTTTAATTGGGAATAATGAGCATAGAAAAAAATATGGGAAAGAATAATATTAAGGAGGCCTATCCACAGGGCTATAAATATGTATAAGTATCTTCATCATGATTTATTAATAATTAAAGGTTAAAATATGCTAGCTGCCATCATTAATTAGTCAATAGGCAAATAATAATAATGACACTAATGAAAATAACAGCTAACATTTATGGAGTGTCTACTCAATGTTAGATACTGTGATAGATACTTTAAATACATTTTTAAAACATCTTTAAACTAAATTTCAAGGTAGATGTTATTGCTATTTTCCCAGATAGAAAACCTGAACCAAAATGAACTCCTGCCTCCATCTAGGATCATGAAGACCCTAGAGATGAAAAAGCCTGGAGCTGGAAGTTGCCTGGATGTCTTAATCTGTGTAATCACCATGCAAGCCCTGCAATGTCTATCTTTGACTTTTTTATTTTATATGTTAAAAAAATCAATGGAGTCAAGAGATTGGGACTTTTTTTAAAGGCCATCAAGCTGGTAAATGGCTGAGCCAGGATTTGAGCCCAAGTGTATGACTCCAAAGCAGATTCCCCTTCCTTTGTTCTCTCAGTGAGGGGAGCCCAACTTAGCAATATGCAGGAGAGCACTGGGTGATAGAGCACTGGGAACTAAAATCTCATAGAAAGTAAGTGGGGAGAATTTAAAGTAAAAATGATTGGTCAACAGGTCACATATTTAAGACAACAAAAGGATGTGGCTTGAATATGCTTATTGGATTTGGCAGTGAGGAGGCTACTGAGGACCTTTGTGAGAATGATTTTAGTAGAGGGGTCAGATGAGAATTTGATTGCTGGATGTTCAAAAAGGAACCTACTGATATCAAAGAGTTTAGCAACAAAAGGAAAGACAAATGCCTGTGAGTTGGATAGCAGAGATAAACTTTTGTCATGCGTGACTTTATTTTGAGGTGGGGTTTAATCCCCTACCATCTTTCAATGTAAACCTAAGACAGTCCATGGAAAGACAGAGCTTATGATAGGATGTAATAATCATTAGACAAATCCACAATTTAATTCAGAGTAATGACAAGGATGTTAATATTAGAAAGAAGGAGAGAAAAAAATATCTTCTACTGAAATTGCAAGGGAAAGCATTATTCCTCTCAATAATATGTAAGAAAATCAAAGCTTCATTTATGTCATTTTAAGCCTTTTTTCCTTAGAAATTTTCCAAAAATTCATGTAGATCACCAAAAAAAAAAAAAAAAAAAAAAAAAAAAAAAAAAAAAAAAAAAAGAAAAAAAAAAAGCAGAGTCTGGTATGTATGAGAAAAGACAGTTTGGGGGATATGGAAATAGAATTTTGAATGGAACTGAAGAGGACATCTCCTATATACTTCAGCTAATTAGTGAATTATTGGCAGGTATGTCTAATAAAATGGTAAAATAAATTTCAGTTCTGTACATAACTAGGTTAAGAAAGTTTTCCAAAGTCATTCTTGAGTACAGGCAGGGGTAGGTCATAAATTTTTTCCCTTTTTTTCAAAAGACTTTAAATACCTTAAAATTGGAGTATTTGTTAGTCAAACATCACAAAGTAATTCACTCAATTTGGATAGTTTCTCCCTTAAAAAAACTATCTGGGTTAGAAACCAATTTTTAGCCCAATAGAATTCACAACAGCTGAGATACACAACCCTGAAAAAGTAGAATTATTGAAATAAAATGGTACAAATTTACACATCTGTTACTTTCTACACTAGTTCTCAAATAATCTGGACAAAAAATCAGTCCTGGGATATGACTGGACCACTGAGAAATTTACAAAATAGTAACCTGCATCCAAGATCTCACTAATTTAAAATCAACTTGCTTATTTCCTGATACTAATGACTTTTGCTTTACATTCCTTTTGTAGCGAACTAATTCCCAAGGTATAAAATACACCTAGAAAAAAAGATTGGAAAGATACTTGGCAAGATAATTAACAGTAATTGTTTCAGGGTGTTGTATTATGGGTATTATTTTTCTGTTCCTTAAAAATTTCTCTACCCTTCAATTTTTTCCAAAGTAACTATATTACCTTTATCATCAGAAAAATTTTTCTATTGAGATTCAAAATTAACATTTTATGAAATAACATAAGACTATGAGAAGATTAATTCTTTAATAGTCTGTACTTATAGGAGATGAATATTTCTCCTTAAGTACTTGCATAACTTGAACTAAAATTATCTGCTTACCAGGAACCTAAATGAGATATCTTTATGGAAAATATGTATATATTTAGGAATTAAATAGAGTTTCATTTTCAAATGGATTCTCCAAGTCTTTCATTCTTGGATATCAAAAGTTATTTTATAACATATAAATATTTTCTCTTAAACTATAATAGTATTATGGTGCACTGAATTAAATTAATGATACTTGGGTTCATAGATTGATATTTATTTTATTACCTTCCACTATTCAGAAAGGAGGTATAATCTTATAGAATCTTTTGCTAAATTTTATATAAATAATATATCCAGATTTATGCCAATAAGGCAGACTTTACAAATTGTTATTTAACCACTTACTTGCAAGGATCATCTGTAAGTTTTTTTGTTTTTTATTTAAAGATTTATTTTATTTATATATTTCTCCCCATCCCCTTCTTGTTTGCACTGTGTCTGTTCATCTTCTTTGTTTCTTTAGGAGGCACCAGAAACCAAACCTGGGACCTCCAATATGGGAGGGAGGTGCCTAATCGCTTGAGCCACCTCCATTCCCTGCTTTGTTGTGTCTCTCATTGTGTTTTTCTTTTTTGTGTCTCTTGTTGTGTCATCTTGTTGCATCAGCTTGCCGTGCCTGCCTGTCACGTCAGCTCACTGTCTTGCTCGTCCTTTTTAGGAGGCACTGAGAACCTCCACTCCCTGCTTTGTTGTGTCTCTCATTATGTTTTTCTTGTGTCTCTTATTGCATCAGCTTGCCACACCTGTCCATTGCGCCAGCTCGTTGTCTTCTTTAGGAGGCACATGGGAACCAAACCAGGGACCTCCCATGTGGTAGGCAGGAGCTCAGTCGCTTGAGCCACATCCGCTTCCCCATCTTTAAGTTTTAACCATTACTTTGCAAAAAATCCAGCAAAAAGACAACTTAGCAATTATAGGCCTGCAAGTCAAAGTCAACTGTTTCTTCTCAAGTTTTATACTATATAGCTTGGGAGGAGTGTATGAAAGAGTTGTGGAATATGCCATAGTTCCAAATGACTCTAAGTCAAATCACTATACCACTAAACATTATCTACCAAAAGTGTTTCATATACTATTTTACTTAGATTGTAAAAGGGGTATCTATGATGCACAACAGCCTTCTATAGGCTGGCACAAATATTTCAACTGCAGAATCACTGAATAAGCCTCTTAAACAGCTATTTGCATTTCACAATGTGTTTCTTCTTTTCCATTTGAGGTTATAATTATGGTGTGGCTTGGGTGGAAACTGCTATAATCATGCTTTTGGCTCTGGGTTACAGGTTAGCTGTTTTCTAAGTTACTACTTTGAGTATAAGCCTGCAATGTTACTCCAAACTGGAAGAATAGTTTCTCAACGATTTAATAGACAGGAATATCAACTAGGGATGAAGCTTAATTTGCTCAAAATTCTGATGCAGTAGTTCTGGGATGGGGCCAGGAATATGTCATTTTGATATCAGAGTTATTAGTTTCAAGAAATATAATTTTTAAATCCTGAATTAATCATACTTAAAAAATATGATTAGTCATTGCCTACATAGAAAATGCAAAAATTAGGGAGCATTGGACACTTATATAGTTTAAATGACTATTTAGTTGACATGACATTCTTAGAACTCTGAAAAGGCAGTGCTGAGTACTAGAAGAATGATTCTGTGGTTAGTTCCTCAATGTATTATTTGCAATCTGGGAACCTGGATATCAGTAGAGAGGAAATAGAGATGATTGGAGTGGCTGAACAAAGTATTATTATACACAAATATAGAGAAAGGAAGTAAAGTAGTATCTTCCTATAGGAAAAAACGAATCAATGAAAATATAAACTAAGAAAACAATCTTTCACCTCAAATCAAGTGGTTCATAGTCATATGTTCATTCAACTGACACATTAGTTTTATACCAGCCCCAATATCACTCATTTGCAACTAATGAATTCTTTAATTCTTTAAAAATGAATCAATTTCCTAGCATTGCAGCTTTTAAAGTGATAAAACTCACTCAGTAAAAGCCATGCTGCAAACATTGTGTGCCTATTTGATGGCAGAGATATAAGTACACCCACCAAATCATACTTCATTATAATGGCTTCAGTGAAATTAGGGACTTTTTTTTTCATTTTCTATTTCTTCTAATTAAAATTACACTTTGGGCTTTCTTGTGATCAATTTCAAAAGAGCTTGCCAATTTTCTTCCATTTTACATCAACTATAAAATCTATGTGAAAACAAGTATCTTTGTCCTGCATATATAGTTTTCTTTTCTTTTTTTTTTTAAGTCATAGATATGGCAATGGTAACTCAGCTTCTGGTTTCAGCTGCACCACCAGAGTTCTGTCATCTGGTGGAAATCACCAGCCTAATCACAGACTCAGTTAAAATTAAACAGGTGCAGCTCTACCTATCTTATAGGGATATTGTGTTGATAAAAATAAAGATAATGGAAATTCTCACCAACTATTTATTGAGTGCCTATTGTGGGTCCCACATTTTTCGTGGGAATGGAAATACTTGTTCTAAAAGTTGGGTTCTGCATAGATGCAATATATTATCATTATGATTACATGTATCATTTTATTGACAAGAAACCCTTGTAGAGGGGTCAAGTGCCATGAACAAGATTATCTATCAAAGATCATCTCTCTTGCAGTGGCACCATAACATTTCCAGGTTTGAGAGGGGGAATACCAGATTCCAAGTTTGGAAAACCCCAAATTAAAAGAGCTAGAGTAATTGATGCCCCTGGGGAAGAAGAAAATAAATAATGTAAGTTGATTTTTTTTATCATAAATTTTCTTGTATCCCTATAAAGATTTTAAGAAGTAGAAACAGAGTCCCAGATCTCTTTGGGATTGCACAGTCAGAGAGCCAACTGCTAAAGCTCGTACTTCTTTAAGTCATGGATAGCTAGCAAAATATTAAGAGAAAAATGATATACTCCCAGGGGAAGAATCCATGTCATAACCTGACATGAAATGCAAAGAAGGTAATCTTTCTATTTCTTAAACATTTCCATTACCAAAAAACTATCAATGAACAACTTCCATTCAAAATACCCTCTTTGGAAAATAAGAATATTTAAAATAAATGCCCTGAAAAGTATGTTCAAGAAGAACAGAGTACAAAATTCAATAAATGTATTGATTTCTATTAACTTCTGGCTCTTTTGGGAAAGCTTGAAGATACTCTTTTTTCTGGGAGTTTATTAGTTACTCGCCCCTTACAGCACAATAAGATACTAAGTAAGTGAGTGTAGAGAGCTGGGACTTTGTTTTAAGGTCCCAAAATACCCCGTACTGCCCACCTGGACAGCCAGCAAATTGCCAAGCTATACACTTTTGGCTACACAGTAACTAATGATGGAAAAGCAATGGAAGGCTGTGATTAATTCCTCAAAAATAACACATGAAGAAAAGATAATAAAGAGGCAGGAGTGTCTTTAGATTAATTATGTAGCATGGCAGTATAAATTCAGTGCAAGTTGCTTTTTAAATTCTGATATAAAATTCAAAAGAGCAGTATTTTCAATGAATTTATGGGTAGGTGAAATTAAAGCTTTTTAGGTCTGATGTAGATCCCTTAAACACTTACTTTCATAATTTAGAGAATATTAAATTTTGCTTCAACTTCATACATTTGTATAAAATATATAAAATGTTTTATAAAAATATAAAATATATTTTAGTGCATTTTTTGTACTAGGCACAGTACTAGGCATGGTACTAAGACTGAGTTATCAAAGATTAAAAATTTCTTTTTGGAGTAATGAAATTTTCTAAAAATTTTTGTGGTGATGAATGCACAACACTGGATTATACTAAAAGCCACTGATAATATACTTTGGATAGATCGTATGGTATGTGATCTCAATAAAACAATAAGAAAGAAAGAGAGAAAGAGAGAAAGAGAGAGAGAAAGAAAGGAAGGAAGGAAGGAAGGAAGGAGGGAAGGAAGGAAGGAAGGAAGGAAGGAAGAATTGTGCAAGAATAGCTAGAAATAACAGCTATGTACAGCAGGGGAAGCATAGAGAGATTGAGAGGTGAAAAATTTTCTTGTTTGTCTGTTTTTCGTTTATTATTATTTTTGAAATAATGAAAATGCCCTAATAATGATTGAAGTGATAAATGCACAACTATGTGATCATACCAAATACTATTGGTTGTACACTTTGGATGAATTGTATGCTTTATTAATATGTATCAGTAAAATCGATTTGTTAAAATAAAAAAAAAAAGCAGTCCCTGCCCTCAAGTATAACATGAAGGGTACCACTGCACCCCAGATTAAAAAAACAAAAATCCAATTAGTAATTGTAGGGGTGTGGCTAGTGCTGGGATGACATGTGAAGAAGTGCTTAAGTCTATTTCTCAAAAAGCTTGGCATTTAAAGAAATTTGCATTGTCTTGTATTTGAATAAATGTGCACTGTATCTTCCTATCCCATTGTTGCTCCTTTGGTACTATTGCTTCTCAATACGTTAATAAGGCAGGCTGTGAAAATTCGTGGCTGAAGGGCACCTCTGAAACCTCAATGGTATAATTAACATTTTAATGAGCAGTCAAGGCCTTTCCTATTTTGGATCTCAACCATGTGTCTCCTTATTGGATCTCAAACTGTTGAGCTCAGAGAATGAAGTGTTACTCTTAGATTTTAAACAAAAGTGGATCACGATCATTTAGGCCACTGTTTCAGCTTGATACTGATACTCACTTTATTAACAAAGTTCGCTTACATTCAAATGTGCCACATCTAAGTCCAACAACTAGTTTTCAGCTCTGGTTTCTTTTTCAGCAGATCCGAAAACTGCACCCATAATGCTCAGTTCACAATCCAGAGGTGGCAATTTAGAGTAGCTGACCAACTAATTGCAAGTTCCCCTCAGTTACAAGGTGAGGTGGGCTAACTGCCGTTCAGACACCATTATTTGTAGAGGAAGCATGGGGTAATGCTTGTATTTTAATTATTTGAAATAAAACTTTGCCTAACGTACCAAAGGTACTAAACTTCTTTATTGGAGAAAAATTTGAAGGTCATTAAAAAGCTGTGTGTTTTAGCTTTCAAAAATTAAAGTACCTGAAAAAATATTCTAATGGATAGAAAAACATTTTTACTCCCAGATAAAATCTTTCAAAAACATTAAAAACCAATCTCATTATTTTCATTACTAGGCAAAAACAAAAATAAACAAAAACTGTCTTGAGAAAAATTCCTGTGGAAGAGTTTCAAGCATCTTAAAAATGAGGCTTATAATGGAAAAGCCTTCTCTGTCATAATTAATATAGCATCACTGATAGAGAATCTGGGCCTTTCCCCCCCTGTCTTTATATCTCATTTCTGACTGCTACAGTTATCTAGCTATAATATACTTTGCATATATGGCAAAATATATGTTATCTTATTATGAGGTAAAGGCTACAGAATTTCAGGGAATTTTGACACTTATTTCTTGATGACAAGAAAGCACAGCTCAAATTATCTCTAAACAAGATGTTAGCTTTAATAATCCACATGCATATAGAAGTAGTCAACCACTACTTTAAATTTTGCTTACTGATTCAGTCATAAAACCAAGGACACCACGCACATTTACTTATGAGTTACATAATCCTTTAGCAAAGTTGTGAATTCCAGTTGTGTTCCTAGTGCCCTTCAATTCTCTTGTTTCTCTCTTAGCCATAGTCAAGGATATTTTGAAAAAGAAAAAAACAAAGGACAGAAATGTCTGCCATTATTAGTTGATGGATTATATGAAGTATACTTGTCACATGGTATCTGTCACTGATGTAAATTTCATTTGGAGAAGAGGACTCCAAGTTTCCCAAAGAGAACCAGACATTAACATAGTGTTCCACAATATAAACAATTTGTTTTTTGTAGCCAACCATCTAGGATAAATTAAAAAACCGTGGGTAGTCAGAAATTTTCCTTATCAAGGACACATTTGGTATGACTGGAATGAAGATTATTTCTTCTCAGAGTGGCACATAAAATTTACTTTACTAATAATACAATTTCCAACTTCACAATTTTAAGTCAAAGAAATAAATTACTAAGTTCAAACTTCTCTAATTTAGGCCATTAAGTGTATTTTCATTGTCCTCGAGCTTAACTATGGTCATTCCCATGTATAGACTCAGGTTGAATAAGTGTAATAACTACATTCTGGGGCAGTAGTTTTGTATTACTAAGTGGCTTTAATACTTTTTAATTCATGAGTGAAATATTGATAGAAATCAATAGGGATGATATTTTATTTATGAATGAACTTAACTTTGGAAAAAATGATTAAGTACTCATAGATACACAGAAAACCCACTGTATTCTCATTTGGCTTAAATTTTATCTAGTGACTTCAACTTTCCTTCCCTTCTTGAGCTATCCTCATCTAATTATATACCTTTTGCTACCAGACTTGTAGGACAAAGCAGCCTATCAAGGCATACAGATTCTCTATGGAAAGTCAAGAATAAAAGAAGAGAAGAAGAGGAAGAACTTGCTTCTTGAGTCCCCTAAATTCCACTAGTTCATTGTGATTTCTTTTAGGTCCTGGCTACACATGCACTTACAGTAGTTTATTCATATTCCTGCGAATTAGGGTATTTTTAAATTCATATCTTACAAGACAACATAGAAAACACTACTGTTCAGTGTTACACAGCTATTCACCCTTTTGTTCTCCCTTTTCCCAGAGAGCCAAACTACAGACAGAAGTGATTCCTCTTTATATGTCTAAACAAGGACATAAACTGTAGAGGGCTGCAGTTAATATAGAATCCTGATAAAAATGGGGTAATTATAGATTGAAAAATATTACTAATGGTTTCTAAACTGGGATCTGGTTTCAAACATAAGTAACTCCTTTTGGTACCTGAATTGGTGCTGACATTAAGGGGTTCCACATATTCAACCGCCAAGTACTTATGGATCACTTTGGATGAAAGGTTTCATATTAATATAACAATGACTTCTTCATTTTGCAATGTAATACTTGAAAGGCCTTGATATTTCTTTTTTTTTCATATGGGGGAAGGTTTTTACATGTTCACTGCAAAAAGAAGAACTCACTTAAGACCATCTCTTGGATAGAAGAAGGTGTTGCATTCCTATATAAGAGTGGTTACTCTGGGCTAAACTTGCCATCACCTACATCATACCCTTTTCACTTTTTAAAAAAGTAGCCACCTATCTAGCTCCAAAGCTATAAGAAAAAAAAAAAAGTCTATAGCTACATTCCTCTTAATTCCACTGGATTCAAATCTTACTGTCAGATACACCTCAACAAGGATTCAAGGACAGGGTGCTTTTCTGCCTGACAGTTAAGGGGACTGTGTAGAGAAGCGAATCAAGGTTTTGATCATCACCTCAGCACACGCTAACACCAAATCATCCATCTCCCACTGCATCTTTCAGCCAAATCGCAGGCCCTGCCAGAGCTGAGATACGCTGCAGCCCAAGGGACCCTGGGTGACACAATGTTTCCTTTCCCTTGCAGCCAGGCCACCTTGACTAAAGCACTGCATTGCTGCTGTATCACCCAGCCTTCCTTACCAGACATGTTACTGAACTATAGATCATTTATGTCTGCACCACTCAGGAATAAGGGAACAGAAAAGCAGATGCTCAAGGCTGGGTTTTGCCAGTTTTATTCTGTTTCCTGCCTATGGTTTCATTTTTTTTTTCTCCTCCAAACAAGTTTTAATTACAATCATTGTACAGATGTGTCTTAGAGACTGTCAGTATCTCAGAACTTGCCTTCAGCACAAGAACTGATAAGCCCCCTTAGCTTCTTGATGACTGCTGCCAGGACTCCGGGCTGGCCTTCAGAGGGCTTCTATGTTCTCACAAGGACCACACTGCTGCCATGTCTCCTGAGGCATCTCTAGTAAGGCTGCCTCCTGGATGAGGCCTTTGCACCATTCACTCAGGACTCAGGGAAGCTGAGGGTCCCCTCTTCTCACAGCCATTCGGCTGTACTAGATCCAGAGTGACTGAAAGGAGGTGTATACATACCCCTAAGGTTTCAGGAATAAAAATATGGTTTCAGAAATAAAAATCATGCCCCTTGAGTGCCTTTTTCCTTTTTCTTCAATAGCCCCACAGTTTTAGGAGAGGCAGGTTGCAGGTGGAGGTGAGGCAGAAGTGGGATTTCTGCAGGCAGTTCTGCATGTTCTTCATCTTCAAACCTAAAGGCATGCAGTGCCTTTACCCAGATTGACAGCTGATTTCATCATCCCGCTGAAAACCATAATTTAAACAACAAAGCCACTGGGGTCCCCAGTCCCTGAAATCTGATCACTTTCATTCCGAGGCCAATGGACAGACAGGCTTTCTCTACTTATCCTGTCCAAGAAGATTCTTTCTTCTTTGGGAATCCACAGGATCCTTCCAGGACTCCCTAGGTTATTTTTCTGTTTCTGCAGAACTCACACCCTCAGGAGGTTCATTTTATGTATTCTTGGAATGGCCCTGCTCAGGGTACTCTATAGCCCAGTGTTCTCTCTCTCTTCCGGCCTGTCCCCACGAATTCCACAGTTCTAGATTTTTCTGCAATCCAAGCCTTACCCATAAGTATTACTTCCATTTGTGCTCTCCTTTGCCTTGATTGGAGGTATCAGGAGCACCCACCAATAATCCCAACAAGGCCCAGGATGACACTTCCTTTAACAAGGTATTAAAAGCTTTCAAATTGCTTAGCTTCTCTATGGGAACCTTGATCCAGAATCAGTCTTAAGCAAATTTTCTCACTAATTCTGGATATTCAAATGCAAATGACCCCAGGCAGTATAGTCTTTGGAGATGGAAAGCAGTTTTGTTTAGACCCATTAGGGTTTCTCAATCAGCTAAATTCTTTAGCCTTGAGCTTTCCATCCATCCACTTAATAAATTAAGTGCCTACTATTGTCAAGCATTTACTAGGCACTTGAACAGATGAAACAGTGACTACGTGGCTGAATACATTATAGTATTTAAAATAAGGTCAGTATTTAGCAGCAGCCTAAAAAATAATGCTGGGCAGAATATGCATTATTTAGATTATAATCTCCTATTTAAATAGAAGTTTGTGAAAGTAATCTCTATTCTAGAAAGTGGTCAAGGAGATAAATCAGTTCAGGAGATTTGAATTCATTTTAACAACTTGGGTCAACTGTTAAAAAATATTAAAGGGATTAGCAACATTCTGCTTGAGGATTATCAGGACCTAAGAAATTTTATTTTTTCATTGTGTGAAAGGGCCACCCACACATCACCCCTCTAACAAGAAATTTTGTTATAACTGTGGGAGGAGACCTTTAAATCAGCCAAAGAATGTTATTATCAGAGAATGGGCAAAGTTACCACTAATAACCTCTGGAATGTTTTGGTTTTCGTTCCTTAAAATCTTTAAAATGTCTGTGATGAGAAACGTGGGCATAGGCTAAATCAGACCTCTTGTAGGTCTCATAGCCCTTTATTCTAGCAAAAAGACTTGAGTTTATTTTCTTGAAAAGAAAATGTCTCATTTTTTAAAAACAATGGCCATTTCATAAGATGGGAAAATGCAATGATACATATTCCGTATCTATATCTATAGATACGTATCTATATCTCAAGCTACAAGGATGTAAGTATATGTTTCTGTTCATTTTGTCAACCTTCTCTTTTGATTTACATTAGGACTAAGTAGATAAAATAGAAATGGGAAAGGCCAGGATTAATATTTTCTCTCTCTTTTTTAAAAACTTTTTATTTTGAAATAGACTTGTAAAAGTTTCAAACCAAAGCACAGAATTCCTGTATACTTGTCACTCAACTTACTCTAAAATTAATATCTGGCATAACCATAGTATGATTAATCTAAGTCATGAAATTAACATTGGCACTTTTTATTACCTTATTTACAAACTTGATCCAAAATCTACCAGTTGTGCCTGTAATGTCCTTGTTGTGAGACAACTTCCAATCTAGGAACCTGCACTGCATTTATTTACCAAAACCTCCTTAGTCTCCTCCAATCTGGACAGTTCCTCAGTCTTCCTCTTTCATGACCTTGACAATATTTGACTACTGTCTTTTTTGTAGACTGTCCCTCAGTTTAGGTCTGTCTGATGTTTTTCAAGAATAGATTGAGGTTATGTATTTTTCGACAGTAAAAACACAAAAGCGATGGTTTGCTTTTCTTGTTGCATCATATCAGGAAGTACAGAAAATGCATATGTCTTATTACTGGTGATGTTAAAAATAATTACTGGTTAAGGTTGCCCCTGCCAAGTTTCTATGCTTTTTTCCTTTGCAATGAACACGTATTTTGTGAGGAGATTTATTTTCTTTTGAGGATATGAACTCTTTTCAGGCATGGGTGATTCTTGGGGGATCTCTTACGGGTAGGATAGGAAGGTTTTTATTTCCTTCCGGAAATTTGGCATGCTTCAGAGCCTTCTTTCCCCTCTGGCCCCCTCCCCACCCCAGCCACTTCCTGGAAAGTGCTCATCTTAATTTTAAAGCTAAGCAGGTTTTAGGAGTCAAGTCTATACAGTTACTATCACCAGCTTGGTTGTTGTTTTAGCCACTTTTTTTGGTTGATCTTTACCAGAATTTGCTGCTAGCAATATAGTGTAGCTCTTGAATACAAAGCTTGCTCCAACAATATAAAAGCAATTTTTTTTTTTTGCCTAGCAAAAAAAGAAAATGGGTCTGAATCACATCAGGAATGGAGGATGCTTTAGCTCAGTACCTAGTCAAAGTAGTACTGAGTAAAAACCCATACAGGGTACCATACATAGTCATTTATCACTAACCTGATGCCCCAATGGGATACCACTGCGGACTGACAACTGGAAGACAAAGGGAATGAAAGACTTTCAAATTCATCCATACATTCATGTTTCTCTAAGTCTATTCCCCTCCCTGGCCCTCATCCTCCTTTTTTGGGTTGTCCTTCCCAGCCCAGGTCAAATATCATCTCCTCTGTGAAACTTTAATATCTCATACCTCAAGGCTGTCCAAGGCTCTTGGAGCTCTGTCAGAATTCTTTATACTTTGTTTATTGCAAATCGTACAATGGTTAATTGTGGAAGTTTCTTTCTTCCCTACTCAATTTTCAGCAGCTCAATGTCAGAGAGTATATTATTCTACTTGCAATCACAATATATACCTTTAAACACATTGGGTTGTAATTTATGATCTCTGGGTAAAAACTACAAACTTCAAAAACATTAGAAGATTAAATGCTGCATCACATTCTCTCTATTGATCCATTTATCTATCTAATCTAGCTTAACACTCCCTGTTACAGAAAAGATTTAAGGAGAGCCTTAAATATATACAATGAAAGCTAAAAACAATAGTAAACAAAAATAGATATGAAAAAGTAAGGGTGGGAGGAAAGAGCCAAGAGTATATCAAGTGAAATGTATGCTATAACATCCTGAAATTTCTCAGGAGAGGGGCTCCCAATTAAGTGTTATGATAAATGTGTAAAAATAGTTCTAAAAATGCCATGAAACCCACTTGCCCATGCTGTATAACCACAAATGTTCTGTGTGATGATTTCTTTAGTCAAAAGCCAATATATGGGAAATATTAATTTCTGAAGACAAAACACAACAATAACCATGAACTAGGCAAAAGTATTTAGAGATTGCAAAGCAAGGTTGGAGCAGTATATACACTTGTTTCCTGGTTGCATCAGCATTTGTGATTTTGGAACAAAGCACTCTGGGAACCCATAAGGTAAATGTAATGAGAAATTCAGTACAAGTTTTTATCATTTCTAGAATTGATATATAGGGAAGAAATTTATGCCCATTTGGAAGCTTTTTCAAAAGGTAGAGTGAGGAGAGTGAGACATGAACAAACAGCTGAATTTTGTCATGTGCGTGGACTTTAATTTTGTGCCAAGTATTCACATTCATCAGAAAATAAAGTGACTTCTTGACATAAATGCTTTCTCTATAGCTCCCACCTACTTGTGTATCTCATTAGATTAGTGGGTTACACTGAAACATTTTTTGATCATATTACAGGGACACTTTTGTCAAGCTATGCATCAGCTTTGTTACACAAGATAATATCATTTTTTTCTTCTCACTCCTTTATAAATTTAAGACTAAAATAAGATCTGCTACCTCCTACCATCTATCTACTGCTGCAAAGAGAGGCATCTCAGACCCACAGATCAACGAGAAAATTCTAAAAAAAGCAAGATGAAAAGCTGGTTCTGACTTGCTGATAAAGGTTACATAAAAAGATCCTTAATCAAACACTACCCATTCTTCTTTTCTAACACATTAAATTTTCTTGCCAAACGAGTAGTTTCATTGTCTGCAATGGGATTTGAAGTAGGAATAACCAGTCAATTAAATATTTCAAATATTCTGCCTATCAAATCAAGGAAGGAGCAGGATAATCAAGGAGTGTTATTTTATCAATGTTCATTAGTCTGGAAGAATAAAAGAAAAGGGCTTATTTCAGTTTCTACTGGGAAGTTTTCTTTTTTTCCTTTTTTAAAAAAACAACAACAAAACTTTCATGGAAAAATAAAATAATCACCTTTAACCTTAAATCAATTTCGAAAATACTATAAATTAGCTTTGTTAAGTCATCTTTTGAAAAATTCTATGTTCTACATAGAATAGGGACCCAAATAGTGTGGTCTGAATTACTCTTGAATAAAAAGTCTTTCATTTCTCACATTTCAGGCTGAATGACTTGTGTGTCCACTTTATTTTTTTAAATATAGCTGCATGTGATTTATATTTTCACCAATTCAGCAAAGTTAATTAGAAGGCAGTATTGGAAAGGTTATCATAAAGCACATTTCATAGGCAAATAAGCAACAAGAAGAATGAGTTCTGATGCTTTTACAATGCTTTATTGTTCTAAGTGAAATTACAGGAACCTTATTTGATTTCTTGCAAATATTCTAGGTTCACTACGTTAATCCTGGAAATGAATGACACTCCTATATCTGAATTTATAGAGACCAGAAAATATTGAACTTCTTTTATATCTGAGATTAAAACAAAGTCCACTAAATAGAATAATAAAGAATATTCTTGAACTTGACTCTTCTCTTGTTAAATTTCTTTGGATTATGCAATTTCTAAACATTTATCCTATAATTGAAACAAAATTCTAGGATATATAAAATATATATAACCAAGTTGAAATCCAAATAGAATTGCCATAGAAGATGAAACAGTAGATAGAAGTATAATTTAGTGGTTAATAGTATTGTTTTTTAGTTATTCACCCATTTATTCAACAAATACTACCCCATGCCCAGTTCTCTGTTCCGGGGATATGGCAGTGAAAAAAGCAAAATCTGTGTCCATACATTTAATTGGGAACCAGATGGTAATGTATGTTGGGGACCTTCACAGTAGCACTCATATTATGCACCTTGTCAGCACCGGTGACATGTAACATGGCCGCCAGGGCTGAGACAAAGAACAGCTAAGCTATTGTTAGCCTTCTTCAAGGAAGTTAGAGAGTTCGCGCCAAAAGCACCCCCTCCGCGCCTAAAGCATTTCTGCCACCTACCCTAGCAACTGCAGCCACCAATCCTAAACTGCCACCCATCCTTAGGTCCACCAATCCTCACCCTCCTCCTTTAGAGTATATATAGCCTGCCTCTTCAATAAACTTTTGCAGCTTGATCAGAATCCTGTCTTGCTGTCATTCTTCGCGTCTCCTTGTCCCATACCATTCTTTTCTTCACAGGTCCTGAGCCCCAGTTGATCGTCCCGCGGGTCGGGACAAATGTAAACCAAATATGTAATATAATATCAACTAGATCAAGGTAAGTGACTAGGTAGTGATAGAGCCCACGAGTTATTGAAACAGATCAAATGATGTAATGTGCACTTAGATGCACTCAAAGGTGTTAAGGATTTACAGGATTAGGTTTGGTAGAAAAACCCAAATAATATTCTTCTCTCTCAGATAAAATCTGAAAGGAAGGTGACCCAGGGCTGGTATGAGGTTCCCGTGTCAGCGATCCACATCCTCCTCTTATTGCTCTACCATGCACGGCCTCCAGTTCAATGATTACCTCAACCCCGTGACCCAAAATGGTTGATCCACCTCTAGGCACCACATTTTCATTTCAACCAGGAAGAAAAAATTAATGGAAGGAGAATTCCCCCCTTCCTTAAGGTTACTTTCTAAAAGTCAAATATACTATGTGATGGTGTGCTGCTGTATGTACCCCAGAAAAACATGTTCTTAAACTTAATTCATTCCTGTGGGTAGGAACCCATTGTAAGTAGGAAGTTTTGATGAGGTCACTTCAGTTAAGGAGTGACCCACCACAATCAGGATGCCTCTTAATCCTATTACAGGAGTCCTTTATAAGTGGCATGAAATTCAGACAGAAACAGAGAAAGCCAGAGAGATCAGCCAGAAGGTGAATATCAACGGAACCAGGAAGGAAAAGGAGAGACCATGAGATGCTGCCACATGCCTTGTTATGTGACAAGATAAGGACCAGCCAGTCCCAGAATGCCACAGTCTTCGGGTAGAAAGCATCACCTTGATGATGCCTTGATTTGGACTTTTTCCTAACCTTAATACCGTGGGTGAATAAATTCCCATTGTTTAACTTGACCATTTCATGGTATTTGCTTGAGCAGCCAAGGAAACGAAAACATTCTACTTCTTCTTTTATCTCATTGAGTAAAACCTGGTTCTAGAGCCAGATTTAAGTGAAAGGAAGGCTAGGAAATGTAATTTTTTCCCCTTTTAAGCCATGATCCTATGATCCCAGCTAAAAATGTAAGGAGGTCTATTACTATAGAAAAAAGAGAGAATATTAGTGGATAATTAGCTATCTTGGCCTGAGAAAGAAGGGGCCAGCATAGTAGGGGAGCTTAATTTTAATGAAGAACTTCAAGCAAGAAGAATCTCTGAATGTGCTTCGAAACTCTCCTATCTTCTCAGAGGGTGGGAAAAATGTTGCAGCAATACAGATCCTAGATGACTCGAGTTAGATAAAACTTTCATGTATTGAGTGGATATTAGCTGACTATTTGAATCAATATTTAGATGGTATGAGTGTTAAGAAATATCTTGTTCCACTTACACACTTCTGTCTTAATAAGGTTTATTTCTGGCTGGGTTTGCTATATAGTAAAATGCACACAATATTTTTTAGCATTTACTGAGGTGATGTTGCAACTGAAGAAAATATATGAACATATTACATGAAAAGACTTTTTAAATTTAATATAAAATGAATCCAGTTTTATTATACTAGGTTTTGCTGAAATTACATTTTGAACATGTTAATAAGCACACCATGGTTTTTAGAAATTGAAAATTCTATTAAAGTAGACATAACCTATTATCTAGTTTAGGTTTTTGCTTAACTTCATCCATTAGTTTTGAGGCTGGAAGGGATACGGAGATAATTTAAAACAATTCTCTAATTTTAAAGCCTTGGAAACTGGGGGGTCAGGGAGGGTGGAGGATTTGTTCAAGGAAAAACAACTAATGGTGACAATTGGAAGATAAGTCTTCTGATTTCTAGATAAGTTGCCTCATAAAAAACAAAAATTGAACATCTCTCCCTTCCCCAAGAAAATGAAACTAAGCGGATAAATTTTATGAGCCCAGCTCTTCTTATCATCATCTTTAGAAAATCTGAATCAAGAGAAGAGGACATATAAGACATTCAGATACCATATTGGTACAAATCTGCCTCAATTTTTTAATAAATTGTTCATATGGTTGTTAGCTACTTTGAATTTTTTTGTAATTAAGAATTTGGTCATTTTCATTATTGTTACAGGAAAAAAGAAAAATGATTTAAGTGTTAACTAAAAATATAATGTCCAATGAAAACACATTTGCCTCATGGAATATGGAAAATTATTTTGAGTTCTCTGGGGTTTTATATTTCACATAGAACATTTAGGCTTGAAAGTCATGCCAAATCTCAGAAAAGCTTTGAAGTTTATGTGTCCAGGAAAACCGTCAGTGCTTATTCTTATGCACCACCAGTGAGCCAGTCAGTTGGTCAATACTGTTTATTGAAAACTGATTAAGCTTTGGAAACATTAAAAAATAAATGGTAGCTCTGTTTCTCATATCAGTAGTATTAATGACCTTCAGAATTACTTTAAAAAGTATGCACACATAATAACTCAGGAGGACTTCCGGGAAGATGGATGACTAGTAACACACAGGAATCTCTTCTCCAGAAAAATAGCTAGAGAACAGGCTGAAACAGACCCAAAATAGATCTTCTAGGGTTTAGGACAGCAGGGAAAGACTGCATACCACCGAGAGGAGAGAGGGACAAAAGAGAGAAATCGCGATGACAGAACCAGAACCGTGAGTTTTTAATCAGCAGCAGCGGCTGCTGCCGGCACCCTCCCCCACACTCTTTAGAATTCT
>JAQZBX010012860.1:0-22554 GCA_029593785.1 Cabassous unicinctus
GTCTTACCCACATGAGTATTAATTTTTTTAAACTTCAGGTCCAGAATCCTTAATCAAAGTAGGAAAGTAACTAGATCTGCAGAGAATATTAATAAAGAGATACAGGGAGCAGATTAGATGGATGGCACGAAATTCAAAAAACATATTTGTACAGGAGGATGGAGATGTAGTGAGCAGCCAGCAGTGATTCATCGTGACTGAGAGAGAGCTGATGACCCCCTTCACTGGCCTCAGGGTGTATGAGCACTGGTGGTTATGAGCCAGGGCTTTGAAATTCAAATGCTGTCACACTGTAGCTTTTTAACCTTGAGCAAGCTATTGAAGATCTGGTTTTCAGCTTCTACTATAAAATGCTAACCTCAGAGGGCTATTGTCCTGGTCATTGAGGCAATGTCTATGACATATTGAGCAAAGGACTGGGTATCAGTGATCTCTCCAGGTATCTCTATTATCCTACTTCATTGAGGGAAGCTGGCTCTTCCAATGTCCTGGTGGGGGAGGGGGGCAGTTTTTATTGATGATAAGGAGTTTCAAAGAAGAGCGTATATTTTCTCATTTGTGCCATCCTATCATCTGGAAAGAAATTCAACAATTGTTACTGCAGCATCCTCCAGCAATCGGCTGGCATTAGAACACTGGCTTATAAGCAGGAGAAAATAAATGAAAACAACTCTCTAAATTCTGATGCCTTAAAATAGACTCCTAAGTGTAATTTCACAATGAATCACAATTGCATTTTTACCTTTTAGACATTCCATCAATAGTTCCTATTGCCTTGCGTCTCGGTAGGCTTTCATCAATGAGAAGGTAACCTTTCAGTCAGTTATAAGCCTGAAGTGGGATAACAGCAATCAATGACTTGCCCACACTTTGTAAATGACACGAACCTTTTGATAATCTCTAACCTTTACTGAACTTTAGCCAGTTATTAGTAAAGGAAAGACTTTTGTGAATCAACTGTACAAGCTAACAGAATGATGAAAGCTAGTTAATATGAAAATGACTGCAAAAATCAATAGAGTGAAGATAACTTCTTTTTTTTTGAACTCTGCCCAACATTAAATTAACTGACACTATGAAATTGAATATTTGTTTCATGTTTTTAAAGCTAAAAATTTAAGCCTTGCTTCAGAACCCAAGATGGCATTGACAAAATATATAGAAAGTACTCACCATGTTACATCAATTACATATGAAATTACATGTTCCAGATTGTTCCATATCAGGGGTCAACAAACTCTGGACCACAGGCTAAATCTGGCCCCCCTCCTATTCTGCTAACTAAAGTTTATTGGGGTGCAGCTATTTTCATTTGTTTGTGTATTACCTCTGGCTGTTTTCAAGCAGAGTTGAGTATTTGGGACAGAGATAGTCTGGTCTCCAAAGGCTAAAATATTTATTGTCTGTTTCTTCACAAAGTTTTTTTTTTTAATATAGTTTTTTAATTTTTAAAAGATATTTAGATTATATAAATGTTAGATAAAAAATATAGAGGATACCCATATGCCCCACTCCCAACGTCTCCCACACTTTCCCACATTAACAACATCCTTCATTAGTGTGGTACATTTGTTACCACTGGTGAACATATTTTGGAGCATTGCTATTAAGCGTGGATTATAGTTTACATTGTAGTTTAAACTCTTTCCTGCACAATTTTGTAAGTTGTGACAAGATATATAATGGCTTGTATCTGTCATTGCAATGTCATTCAGGTCAATTCCCAAGTCCCAAAAATGTCCCCATATTACACCTGTTTTTCCCTCTCCCTGCCCTCAGAACCTTCAGTGGCCACTGCCTCCACATTAATGATTAAAGTTCTTCCATTGCTAGGATCCCAATAAGTCAGACAAAGCTTTTTGACCTTTGTTATATATAATCAGGAAGCTTTCAGGGCTATTAAGCTACACTAATTTTTGCTCCTATAATAAAGAGGCAAGAATGAGTTTCCATATTCATACAGGTGAAACATTATTCTCTATTGCATGAATATTAAAATCACACATTATATATTCTGCATTTCTAGCAACACAGGGGAGAGTATTTTATTTTACCTGAACATGAAAATCTCATTTTGGAAGAAAACTAAACTTCTCTCTTGTAGTTTAGATGCAGTCTATCATTATTAGTATTACTTTTTGACAGAAAAATATCCCAAAGCATGCTTGTCTCTGAGAGGCTGATATTTTGATTAATTAGGGTCATAAAATAATTGCAGATGGATTTTTTTTTAAGTTCAGAATCATACAAACCGGAATTAAATAAAGTTTAGAGATGCTTTTGAACTTTATTTTTTAATAAACATATTGAGAAGGAAGAGCAAATCAGTCTGCTTAAACACTTTTAATGCAACTTGTGAATATACAGATGCTACAGACACTTGCTGCTCAAGTACAGGAAAATATGTCAACTGCTACTCAATGAGAATTAATTTTGAAGTCAACATTTAACATTTCAGACCAGACATGGCAAAGGCAGGTTAAGTGGCTCCTAGGTCTAAAATGTCTGACTGATCAGAAGACTGAATTTTGGCAAAATGTGTTCATGAAAAAGAGAAAGTTTTTCGGCCTTGGAAAGAGGACTTCTCCACTGCCAAAACCGATGGTGCTCATCCAGGTCCCGCGACACCACCATCCAGTGTGGGGCTGGGCTCTTGTTTTAGTACTACCCTGTCTCCCCTGAGTGGCAAGTATATTGCCATAGCAGAAATGAAGATATTATATTAGTGCAGTCAAATATTCAACAGTTGTAATTAATTGGTTGCTCTTGCTCTGATCCCATGCTGACCAAACATATTCACATGACCATTTCCTTTTCCCTGTAGAAACAATACAAGAGTCAGATGTTCTCTTGTAGTAGATACATAACAGGTGTTAGAGTTTCAAACACACACCTCTATCTCTGAAACCTTTCTTAAAATATATGTTCCCTACAAAAGGGCACCTCTTTGAAGTCTTTGCAATTCGGGTGTCTGAGCCTGTGGCGCTGAGTGGCAGACTCCTGAACTGAGGTAGTCATACCTTAATGCCACCTGTGACACCTCTTGGATGACAGGCACTGACTCCTTTTTGTCATTATTCAGAATATTCCATATAGGTTAGCTTAATCCTTCACAAATGTAATGCAGGCCACTGCACCCACACCCAATATATACATGCATATTTTAAATGAGCTGATCATAAACAAAGCTAATAAATTGGATCCCAAAATATTTTTTGTCTGGAGGATTTTCAGTCTTGGGCACCATATTGAGCTGGTGACAGTTGATCCACAATGAAGCAATTATAAAATAAATAGAGTCACTAAAGAAGAAGGGGAGGGGATGACAATATCTCGGCACATTCTTATTAGTTGCATACTTTTAACTTGTTTAACAAAGATAAATCTGGTAAAATTCTTACACACACATACACACATCCCTATGAACCATGTACTGTCTGTGCTGGTTGTTTATTGTTATTCTTAAGACTCTGGTCTTTTGTCATATATGCTTTTTGATAACTTCTTGTTCAAAGTACTGCAGAGACTCAGTAATGTATCATTAATTTCCATGGAATTGAGAATTGTTTTCTTCCGTGTAATGTCATGGATATTGAATCCTATTTGAATGAGGCTACTAACACTTTAAGACTTTTGACTGGAATCATGGCTTTGATCCTTGAGGTGCTTGTTCTTTTCTCAAGTTAGGTCCAGCTACATCCTGATTTATACATTGCAAAAGCATTTCTTAAGTAATTAACTCATGCAAGTTTGAGACTGTATATACTTGACCAACCTTCTGGAAAGTCTGCTGTTGTTGCCTATGTTGGGCATTAGAAGTAATTCTTGAAGATAAGCTTTTTGGGGGTTGTTCTGGAAGTGAGGCATTTGCAAGCATCAGTATTTTACTTTAATTTTCAGAATAATTGAATTAGGATGGTTGACATCCAAGGATATGTCAATAAATAGGCATTTCATAGCTTATTCATGGTCAGACAAATTTGGGGAGGAACTTACGTAGGTATCAGAAAGCCAACACGTAAAATCAAAATAGAGTAATTATTCACATCTTCAGATATTTTAAGGGGCATTGGAAAGATTTGAACATTTGGTAGTTTTGTGATGGAGCTACTCATTTTTTATCCAAAAAATATTTTCCAACAAATGACTTAGATTAAATCTGGAACAAATGTCCGTTAGAAAAATTAATTAAAAGTTTAAAAAATTATGGAGTTTGCATACAGATGAAAAGATAATTATTATCTAATCTTTACTGTACCTAATAATTTATACACTGTCAGCAGTGAGTTATATTATCACTAGAAAAGAGCAAGGAGGCTTTTGATATTTGTCTTCAGAAATCTCATGTAAGAAATACAGATCAGCCTTTTGTGAATCTCTGGTATATACTACTTAGCATATGAACATACCTCTTTGTTCATCAAGACAACCCTAACGTGGTAAATTGAATTATGCACACCAATTTAGACCTTCTTAATTTATCCACATTCCTTTGCATGTGAACTCCTTGTCACTAGGATCTCTTGAAGATATAATTTTAGTTAAGATGTGGTCCAGCTGAGTGAAGGTGAGTCTTAATTTGGACACAGTCACAAAGAGTCACAGGGAGGAAAGGGGAACCCAGAAAGATAGGAGATGGCATTGCCACGTGATTACTGGAAGCAGGGACACAAGCAAAGGAACCCTAAGAATTGCTGGCAGCTAGCACTAGAATGTTATACACTCAGGAAAAAGTATTGCCTTAATGATACCTCAGTTTTGAACTTCTAGCCTCACAACCAATAAATCCCCATTGTTTAAGCCAAACCATTGTGTGATATTTGTCATAGCAACTCAGAAAAACTAAAACAAATGTCATCCCCCAAAGTACCATAATATCAAAAATAGGTATGCTCCTAGATTTCAAAAATCCTGCTTAGCATATATGAGGAAGCTACAGAATTACAGCACTTTAACCTAAATTACAAAGGAGATGAAGCTCTCTAACATTTAAGGAAATTCAGGGCATTACACAAAATATAGAACAAATTGAAGAGATAGCCTCAAATACTCAGAGATATTTACCTTTCAGACATTTGGGAGATATTAGGACTCTTTCAATCCTGTTTCAGAGACTATCTTTTTAAACTCCCCTCAACTAAGCAGTATATTTTAAAGTGATATAAAGTACAACAGAAAAATATTAAAGCTGAGTTCCCGTTGGTAAGGAAAGTTGGAACCTGGAGAAATGGCAGGGTCAAGGAAGAAATCTGAACAACAGGAGTAAAATACTGTGTTGTATTGATATTAATCGCCTTTCTCAGTTCTGATGATTGCCTAGACTCCTTCATTCTGGCTACATTTAAAATTACGTTTATTTGTATGTGGTGATTTACAAAATGTATTTATATTTGTCTTGTGTTCACATTCAATGGCATTTAGGAGTAGAGGACACAAAAACATTCCATTCAGCTAACAATGAAATGGAACTGTCACAATGCTTAAGTGAAAGCTTTCACACATTTAAAAATAAATCTAGGATATATATAGGTCACCTTAAACAAAACCCAAATATATTAAGGTTGACTTTAGATGTCAGTTTATTCTTAGCAAAGGATACACAGATTATTCCATTCAAACATTTTGAAATAATAGCTTTCTGCAAAGGCGGGTTTCCATTTCATTTACATAACCACCCCATTAAAAACATCAATCAAAAATCTAATAAAGTATAGGTAATTGAGAGAAAAAAGCCAAGGGAAAATATGTGTTTTTCTAAGCTGTGTATTTTATTATATCCTATCATTATAAAGAAATCCTTAATGGTACAGACTTTTAAGTGGGACACAAAATTCTCTTGGCTGAAGTACAATTCAGGTCAAAGGATATTAAAATAAACACAATTTTGTGTTGTCAGTAGTTTTATGTAGAAAAACTTTTTGAAATATAAATATGACCTCTTATATATGTATAAAAGCATTGCATGTTTTATCTCAAAATGAATGAATATATGTACCTAAATGTGGCTACTGATTTTTATACAATTATATAACACCAAGATATATATTTTTTTCTCTTATAAAATGAACCATTACTTTTTTGTAAAGGACATATGCAGTAATTACAATCTTGTACTTAAGAACTATTATTTTCAATATCTTTCATATTTTGAAAAAAATGAATATTTTTATAATGTAATGTATTTGTGTCTATTAAAAGACAATGAAGTCTAAACTAGTTTGACTATTAAAGCAAAGAACTTAAGAGCACAGACTGAAAGAAGAATGCCCGGGTTATATAGCAAGGCATAAAACTTAGTAGAAGAGTGATCTTGTACAAATATTTTAATTCTCTGTGCTGTAGTTATCTTATATATAAGTGAGTTTTGTGAGAATTATATGAGCTAATAAATGACTTAAAACAGCGCCTAGCCATGGTTAATGTTCTATAGTTGTTAGCTTTTGATATTATTATTATTTGGGGACACTGTCTGATAAATTCAAGCAATATATTAAATTTCATTGTTTAATAGTCTTGCTAGAAAATAATTTTTAAAAAAATGTATGTTCAAAACAAAATGGTACTATCTTACAACATCCAAATTAGTGTGTTCTTCAAATTAGTTAGTCTGGGAATGTTGGCACTTGTTTCAGTGATGGGTCGAGTTCAATAGCCCTTCATTAAAATTTTCCATTAAAACCTGTAACACAGCCCTTGAGTGATTATTTTGAATGAAAGCAAATTCCTATTCTTTTAATTTAAGTTTAATTGTGTTTAAACATGAAATGGAATCAGAAGAAATGAAAGAGTAGTTTGTGTTTCTCATCAACTTACTGAAGGTAGAATTTACAAAATATCATGGAAGAATTTTAAGACCTTCTGAGGTAGCTATCTTGAAAAGTGGAGCTCATTTGATTGTATATACTTTTGGTAACTTCCTTAACAAACAACCATAAAAATAGCATACACGTTACACAGGCATACCTCCTAATCTGAATCTCATATGTTTACGGCCTGCTACATCTATGTGTACTTCTTGAGTTCCATCGAGATTCAGCTATTTCTGAGCTATTTTGGGTAGACTTCCTCAAATAACCTCAAGTTGTATTGCTTTTATTAAAAGCAGAAGGACCCCCTCTCACTTGGAGGTGGAGTGGTCATCACCATCTCAGACTCCTCAGGACTGGGAGAAGAGCTATGGACTAGAGTAGACTTACTGGTATTCTGTTATAGACATATTGTGATTCACACAATGGAAGTAATTACAACATTAATGTGGAGCCAGTGGCCACCAGATGCTTTAGGGGCAGGGAGAGAGAAAAGCAGTTGTAATTCAGGGGCTTTTTTGGGACTGAGGAATTATCTTAAGTGACATTGCAATGACAGATATAGGCCATTTTATATCATTATATAACATGCAGAACTGTGTGGGAGAGAGTGTGGTCTACAATGTGAACTATGGTCCATGCTTAGTGGCAAAGCCCCAAGGAGTGTATATCTATCCTAGGTGATGTGCCACTCTAATGAAGGATGTTTATGTGGGAGGTTGTGGGAGGTATGGGAGGTGGGGCATATGGGAATCCCTACAATTTTTGTGTAACATTTATGTAATCTAAGTATCTTTTAAAAAATAAAATTATTATTAAAAAAAAAAAAGCAGAAGGAACTGGAAAAAAACAACAATGCTATTACAGAAGGAGTAGAATTTGGAAATTGTTCTTGGATCCAAGATGGCTTGGATCAGGTGTTTGCTTCTTGTTCATTCCATCTCCTGACTCACTATTCTATCTGAATTGTTTGATTTTCCACAGTTTTTATTTATTCATAAGTTCAGTAGAATCCTTAGTCTCTCTTCACTATACCCCTTCAACTTCAGTTCCTTCTGCTAATTGCCATGATTTCTTCAGTATTTCTTAGTAAAAATCTCCAAAAGACAGGATCTCATTAAATCAACTCATTTTTTCATGTCAGGATTTGTAAAAACATGTCAACCTTCATCCAATGGATTAGCAAAAGTTAGTCAGGTGTCCACAATTGATTTATTCTCCCTGGTTGGAGATGGGGTGAGTTTCTGGCTGCCTGAGGGCTGCCCCATCAGAAGGCTCTGAGGAACAGGCATATGACCAGCATCTACTGCATTAGCTGCTTTTTTTTTTTTAAAGATTTATTTATTTATTTATTTATCCCCCCCTTGCTGCTTGTGTTTTTTACTGTGTCCATTCGCTGTGTGTTTCTTCCGTGTCTGCTTATCTCCCCCTTGCTGTGAGGTCCTGCTGCATCAGCCCACCGTGCCGCGCAGCTGGCCTGCTCTCACAAGGAGGCCCCTGGAAGCGAATCCGGGGCCTCCCATATGGTAAACGGGAGCTCTATCCATTGAGCCCCACCCGCTTCCCATTAGCTGGTTTCATAGAAACTATTTAACCTTTCCGAGCCTTAATTTTCTCTCCTATAAATGTTTCAGTCAAACTTTCTTGCAGGAAAGCAATAAGCTTTAGAAATTATAGCATATGAAAATTCTGTCATTGCATAGGGATGCCAGGGAAGTAGTGCTTAATAAAAAGGAGGAATTTGTTTTATCCATTCTACAGGTCCCCCATCTCCCTTCTCTCATCTGACACTATATATACCATTGAGAGACTATTTTATATATCCTTTCAATTTCAGATATTTCATTGACCTACTTGCCCTAAATTACAAAAGGTTGATTTTAAATCCCCTTTATCCAAGTTGTTTGAGTTGTACTGAGAGAAGTCTCAGCCTCAGATGCAATTCAATTAATTTATAAAGGGAAATAAACCTGAAGGCAAAGAATCACTTATTTAGTGGTCTTTTAATGAATAATATTACTTTTCATTTTATTGAGTATATCACCATGTTGTGTTTTAGAAATATGAAAATAACATTGATAAATTTATAGCAGAAATGCCAAAAATGGTTATGTGGGAAAGTTACTTAGCGTTCTGTTGAGATCATGTTTCTGAATTATATCAATACATGGGCAATGGTCATCCTTCCTTTGTGTCACATCTAAGGTACAAATTAGATGCAAAACTACATGGGTGATAGTATCTGTCTGCTTTGACCAGAACCTTGCCTGAAACATAGAGACTCATAACCATTCCAGATGTTATAAATGAAGGGAAACAATTTAGGTGTTACATAGGCATACATTACAAATATATCTTCATGGGCCTGATCTGCATCATGTATGAGTTCAACAGTGTGAAAAGAATTCTGACAGATATTGGCTCATTTAAAATTTAATCATTTTTAGAATACTATGATATACCTGCTTCCACATTTCTCAGATATGAAACTTAGTTTTAGAGAGCTTAAAGTTAAATGTAAAGAGCTTAATATTAAGAGTCAGCAGATGTGACTTTTTAGAAGTCTATCATTTACTGATTATGTGACCCTAATTAAATGGCTTCATATTATTGTATCTGTTTGTCATTTATGAACAAAGGATCCTTATACCTTCACCATAGGGATATTGTGTAGATTCGATGATTAAATATAGTGTCTAAAAACTGGGCACCCCATCCAGACTACCTGTGCTTGAACATTATGGTTCTATTTCTTAGCTCTCTTAACTTGGGCAAGTACATAACTTCCCTGTGTCTCAGTGTCCTTATTTATAAAGTAAAAATAACAGCACCCAACTCATAATGTGTTTATGAATATTGAATGACATAGTAAGACAATTATTTGAAGTGCCTGGCACATAGTAAGTGTGAAGATGCTGATGGTGATGATATAAAATATGTAGCCCAGTGCCTGGAATATTTCAGATGTCCATATATACTTATGTTATTTCCCCACATTCTTATATAATGTAGACATAGTGTCCATAGAGTCATATCCATTATTTAAAGGAATTTCACTGCTTTTTTATTTCCACTGGAAAAAAGGTAGACTATTCAGTGTGGATAACTTTCCTTTTGAATGGATATGATGGTGCGGCGACAAAGAAAATGTGTTTTTAAAAAACAATACGACATACTTTATTTGGATTAAGAACGATCTTAAGCTAAAAAATGATTCAGACATTCTCAGAGACTGTCTTTTTAAACTGTTGAGTCAGTCATCAAATACTGATCATTCATAACATGAAGAAATTTCAGAGCTACCAATCTGTGTCTGGTAGATGTGAAGTGACATGACATAGAAACAAACTTTAAATTCTTAGTTAACACTTGTTAATTTAACAGAGGCATAGTAAAGAAGATATTAAATATATCCAAAAACTAGATTTTTCTAAATTCAAGGATTCCAGCTTAGCTTTGATTCACTTCAAGAAAACCATAAGGAATAATTAGTATTTATTTTACCAAATGGTACAAAAATAGAAGATTGTATAAATTTTAATAGTTTTCTTATCTGCATCTAGTCTTGTTTTTATTAAATACTATGAAAAACCTTTGAACTTACCAGTGTCAAAGTTAAGGGAAAAACTGAATAGCTTATACTTAGTTATTTAAATAAGCTATTCTCAATATTTCCTTATCAAGTAAATGATAAAAAAAATATAATGAAATGGGACAAAAATAATTATCTCCATAATGCTTTCTTTCTTGAAGTAGGAAAAAAATGTAGCTTTGCAATAAAGTCCCCTGCGACTTGAAGGCACTTTCTTGGGCAACCTTGAGCTGATATTTTTCTATGCAAACTTTTAAGCATTTCCTTTGGAGATGGAGAAAAATATCTGGAGTACTTCAGAATTCAGAGTGGAATCTTAAAGCATGCTGAGTTAGAATGAAGGTCAAAAGTAGCACAAACAAGGAGTTCTTTCAGAAGTGAGTTTGAAGTTGAGAGAGCAGTTTTATTCCAGGAGGGGTAACCTGACGACAAAAAGGAGGATTCCTGTACTAATAGGTACAATAGCTTCAAGTCTCAGTAATCCCAGCTGGCGTCTTGCAGGATCAGTTTTCCAAAAAATTTTTCATTGAATTATCTTAGCAACAAGAATATTTGTTTCCTAATGCTTCCTTACTAACCAGAGTTTTGAAGAATACAAGAATAACATTCTCAGGTGGTGCAGGAAGCAAAGAGATAAGGAATTCAGGAATATTGGAAAGCACTTTACGTTGCAGATCTTGTTATTTGAATGGGACCCTTAGTTTCTGCATTTGGAAGCAGGAACACTTAGAAAGGGAGGATTTCATTAAAGTTTAAACCAAGGAACACAATAAAGAAGGGAGACAGAGTAGAGAGAAAAGAACATGTGAGTCTTATATACTTAAGAGTATAAATTTTGCCACATACTAAATATTGACCTTTGGAAATATATTTAAGTTCTCTACGCCTCAGTGCCCATATCTGTGAATAGGGCCAGTCATACATATTTTGCAAGGTTTTAGAAAATGTTACTTAAGAAATTACACTTGAAAGAGCTTTATATAGTGCATCACATTTTGTAGGCAATCACATATCACATCCTCTTTCATGATAAGAGGATATGAGACCATTGAACAAATATTTATAATGTGACTACTAAATGTGCTAATAACTGGACTACATTCTGAGGATGTGGGGATGAATCAAACCAAAGAATCGATCAAATTTATCTTTTAAAAAGGAAGAAACAAACATTAAGAAAATAAAACCAAGCAAATGTATAAGATAAGACACCATAATATAAGAGTTTGATTATACTGAGGGAGCTGCAAATGTAGTCTAGTCAGAATAAGGACCCCACATATGGGAATCCCCTATATTTTCAATGTAACATTTATATAATCTCAGATTCTTTAAAAATTAAATTAAATTTTTAAAAAATGACAACAATGAAGATAGTTTCTTGAAATTCAAAAAAATAAAAATAAAAAAGTAAAAAGAACCCCCAGAAAGGTTGAAATTTGAATGATGGCAGATTGTGGAAGAAGAACCAGGTATGGAAGACAGTGGGGGATGGGAGGTATGGAGGAGAACTTCTCCGACTGAGGGAACAATTGCAAAAGACATGGGATGAAGGTACCCTTGGCATGTTTAAGAAACAGAAAGAAAGTTACAATGAGCATGAGGGGACAATGGAATGAAATAAAATGGAGGATGATTCTTCAAGTGGCATTTGCCCCCTTGTAATTTCTTTTTCAAGGAAAAAGTAAAGCAAATAAACAAAAACTCATAAATCCCAACTGCAGAATAAATCCCAACTTCTACCAGAGCTGAATTAAAATTTCAGAGAACTCAAGCAATGAAAAGTTAATGGTGCCTATTCACCATATGTAATTCGATATTAAAACTATAAATGCTAAACCATTTGAGTGTATGGAAGTGTAACAAAATGGTTATGTTTCTCGTGATGACCACTAGTGCATCACTAAAAGTACCTCATCAAATGGTTATTCCCCCGCTTTTGTTCTGATAATAAAACCTTGATAATGTTGTGGGGAGCTTGGTCCCCAAATAAATACAGCTGGAAGGAACCACTGGGCACAGATATCATCAATGAGACATTAGTAAAAGTCTTTTGAGGTATTGTGGGAAATCATTTGTGTTCCTGATGGAAGAGGGACAGGAGTGATTGGTAGACTACATACAACCCTTCTTCCTTAATTAAATATGTACATAGTGGATCCAGGAGAAGCGGCCATTTTGCAACCATAAAGCTACAAATTAGAAGACCAAAATGCTAAAATGGTGAAGCATTAAGATTGAAAAACCTGAGTCCTTAATGTTATCACTGAGCAAATGAACCCATGCCAGTAGGAGCACACTTCCTGATTTCTTATTTAGGTGAAGATATTACACCCAATGTGTTAAGACATTGCTAGTTGACTTTCTGTCACGTACAAATAAACATTCCCTAATTGTTATAACATAACCACTATAATCAAGTACCAAATATCCACTTTTACTTTCTAATTTTTGAGTAAACACTGTGCTTCTGCTTAGTCTGGTTACTCTCAGCTCAAAGAAAATAAACATAGAAAGCAACAATTATTGAGCTCTTACCAGGGACCAGGGTAAGCCCTTAAACCCGGGTCTGTATAACCACCACAGCAACCCTAGGTAGCTGGTGCTGTTAACATTTACATTTTGTAGATGAGGACTCTGAGGTTCATATATTCATGAGCAATACAGTTAGACTTAAACCCAGGTCTGCTGTGTTCCAGGGGCCGTGATTCTATTCATTCAAGAGTATTGCCCCCATCTCTTAGACTGGATGAGCCATTTGATTACCCATGGTTTAAATGAAACAAGCTAATGAGATTTCTAGTGCAAACACCTTATTTTCAATGGGTAAAGGATACAAAGAGAATGACTCTCTATGGTTATGTAATGTGTATTTTTACATACGTACACATACATACACACACTTGTATGTATTAGCTTCAGTTTCCTTTTTATAGGTATCTACAAAATTATTATGTAATAGTCTCTTAAGAAATAACCATAACAACATAACAAAGTGCCAAATTTTAGCACATTGAGGTTGAAAATGGCCAAGTGATACAGATTTTTAAATTTTTGTGAAAGCTATTTTATGGAAAAAAATACTGTCAGATTGTTAAGAAACTAAACTAGTGGGAACTCTGCTAATTAGATAAACTGAACACAGTGTGCTTATGTTTGCTTTGGAAATTGAAATTTGTGGAAACATTTGAATACAGGGACTGCAGCTGTCAAATGCTCTTCAGGAGCTAGAAGTTCCCCTATTGCTATGGCATAATTCCAGTTCTCTGTGTACCCAAGAACTCCCTGAAAATCTGCAATTCAAAGCAACGTGAATGGCTGCAGTCCTGACAGTTCAACACTATGCAATTATACAGAGCACTAATTTGATAGGAAGGGGTCTTTCAAAATAATTAAACACTTTTTAAACAAATGTTACAATGTATTCAAGAGAAGTATCTCTTGTTTTTCTAAATTACTGGAAATGAAGGTGGTGGTAGTTGAAGACCTGACTGTACTTTTGTCTGTGTCCTTGCTTTGAAAACATATTTTCATCTTTCTCAAATTTGCAGTAGACAGAAATAGATAAGCTGGTAGTAAGCCAAGAATACAAATCATTGTTTAACACAATGCAGTATGCTTCTCCATCGCTAATATATAAATAAACAGGTATGGGATAAAGAAGAAAAGTTTCAAATTAGAGTTAAGCAAACAAAAATGGACAAAAATAATAAAAAAAGCGTTAGAGTCAGGATTTAAAATGATTTCCATGAAATAGGCACAACCCCTAAATTTTTAGCTCAATAAATTAGATGTACATTGTAAATTTTTTAATTTTTTAAAATCTAAAATGCTTTACTACAACTATTGTTGAAATTTTTTTTTATACTTGGTTCTTGCATGATTTCACTAAAAGAAACAGAAAAATAAAATGAGAGACCCAAACCAAACTAATGAAAAAGAATGAACTCACTCAGGATAACTCACAAGGAAATGATAATGGACAATGCCCATCCCAAGGAGCAGAGAGTGTCTGCAACTACAAGCAAGACAGGTCCATCCATCTGTCCCATGGGACCTAAGCCTCCTCTCACTTAGAAACAGAGTGGGCATCACCATCCCAAAATCCTCTGCTTTTGGGAATGAACAATGGGCTAAAGTAGATTATTATTATTCTATTATAGAATTGCTATTAATCAACCAATGGAAGAACTTGTATTATTCGTACAATGGCAGTGGCCACCAGAGGTTCAGAGAGGAGGGAGAGGGAAGAATCAGTGTAACATGGGGGCATTTTCAGGAGATTAGAATTGTTATGCATGACATTGCAATGACAGATACAGGCCATTATACATTTTGTCAAAACCTATAAAATTGTGCAGGGCAAAGAGCAAACTATAATGTAAACTATAGTCTATGGTTAGTAGCAGTGCTTCAATATGTGCTCATCAATTGGAACAAATGTACTATACTAATGAAAGATGCTGTTAATGTGGGAAAATGAGGTAAGAGGAGGGGGCGGGGTGTATGAAAATTCTCCTGTATTTTTGATGTAACATTTATGTAATCTAAAGCTTCTTTAAAAAATCAATAAAAATACATTTAATAAAAAGAAATAAATTTAAATGCTGACATACCCAAGAAGTCCACCTGCCTTCCTTTCTTACTTTCCTGTATTTGTTAATTTGGCTGACTTGAACCCTGGTATCAGTGATGATGCTATGTATCCAGCCCAGGTTTAGTTCTACATTTGATTGTCCTTTCGTTTGCTTTGTGATCTAAGTGAAGGTTAAAAATGTACATTAAATAAATGATGCACTGTAAATAAACTTGCTGTCACTCTAGCCAACATTCTAGGTTCTCCCATATGGTTTGGGTGGCTGTGCAAAAAGGCGGGACTGGAAAAGGAGAGAGTGAGTGTAGCATTCTGTTTGATGGCCTATGAACAGGCAGAGAACAGCAGATGAGGTTTACCCTCTGCTGCACAATTGTAAACAGGAGCTGAGTGGGCTGTACTGAAGCTCCCAAGGAGAGCCATTAATTCTCTGAGCCCTGCTTTAATCATGTATTAAATTCTAGATACTTTAAATTTTCATTTTTTTCTTGTATGCAGTTGCCGGTTAGATGTTTTTGTCAACCAACTTTATTTGCCCTGGTATTTTTTGGAAAGTTTCCTTCATTAAAATACCCTGGAATTTGTATATTTGTATTCTGAATTTTAAAAAGATATTTGCTGGCAATTTATACTGTCATTTTATGATGGATAAACATATAATCTGTATAATTTCTACTTTGGGGAATTTATATATTTGTAGCTAAATACATAATCAATTTTTATAAATATCTTGCTGACAATTTTAAAACAGTATAAGTTTATCAGTTAAATTAGTTAATATACTACATTTTTATTATAACTATGTTTTTAAAAATACTGTTCACATACACACATATAATATTAATTGCTTTCATAATACGGTTTTTATTTTGTCACTGGTTAAGTAAAGTAACCTGGTTTCATAATACTTTTATGTTTCTAATTCTTCATGTATTTTCTAGTTCTTAAAATGGGTTTTATGCTTTTTCTTATTGATTGCAGAAAGAGTATATGATATTAATACAGTTCTGATATTTTCTTATTTTCTTTCCTGTATTATGAAGCTTTATTTTTAAATTTCTATATTATTGCATCAAAATTTTTCCTAGTGTTTCTTTTTTTAAGTAGACTTTTTTAGAAGATTATTAAGTTTACAAAAAAATTGCACAGAAAGTACAGAGAGGTCACATCCAAAGTTGTTACTTTATACTAGGGCTCACTGTTTGGGTTGCCTAGTTCTATGGGTTTTGACGAATGCTTAATGTCATATGCCCACCACCACAGTATTATACAGAATAGATCCGCTGACCTGACAATGGTTTGTTAGGGAATCATAAAGCTTTCGAGAGAAAAAGTCTCTTGAAATTGAAACTTCAGTGACTTTTGAGTCTGATTGCTGTGGAACATGCTTTGTGTTTGACTTATTTATCACTCTCCCTTCCCTAGTGTTTCTTAGATGTATTATATAATTATTCATTTTTAAAATTTAATTTGAGAACCCCTTTCTTAATAGAAAACTGGGTTTCTCCCTTTTTTTATTTGAAATTGTGAGTGTGTTTGGCCTTAGTTCTTTCATATTAATTTATGTAAATATTTTGCTTTTAATGCCTGCTTTGTTTCCTGAATTTTACTATGTGACTGTCTCTGGTTGCTAGTGAGCTAATCTCTGAAGGATGGAAAGAATGGTGGGGGGCAGAAAGATCGGAGTATATTTAAAAGATTTTTAAGGTAGTCCAGGCAAGTGAAGATGGTGGGCTGGATTAGAACGTGAGTCGTGTAGGTGAAGAGAAGCTACTCCACCTTTACGTGTGACTCTACAAAGGATCAATAACACCCTGTGACAGTCATTATTTGAAGTAACTGACTTGCATTAGCACAATTAATATTTCCACAAGATGAGTTACTGTCTTCCCCATTTTATCTATGGAAAAACTGAGAGGCAGAGAAGTTACTCTATTTTTAAGGGTTAGAGCAGGGATTTAAGCCCAGGCATCCTAGGTTTAGACTCCATACTCTTAACCTTTTGCAAGTAAATGGCAGTGTCTATGCTTGGAATCCATGCTGGTTCTTACCAATTATTATACATTAATTTTGAATAGGGGGTTTCCTTACCAGGCCGTACATTTGCTAAAAAGTAATGTTGAGATAGAGTAATGTTGAGATAGACTGAAGGAGTAAGCTGCACCTGAAAACATCTTCAATTTGGGATGCCGATGCTTACTCAGGATGCCATCGCCCCATCAACTCCGCACTGAAAACTGAGTGTCTCTTGTAGTTTGCTGTCCCATTGGTCAAAGAAGAAAATCTGCCTGGTTCCCAGAGAAACCTCAGTTGTCCCAGATGTTTTAGAGGTGATTTAAAATCAATTCATTCCTTTCGGCTGACAGTAATTAGAACCTACCGAGTAGATTCCCACCCAATTCATCTTCATCCTGTCACACTGACAAGCTGTGAGGATGGCATGTCTCTCTTTGCTCATCCCAGCCTTTCCTATCATGCTGCAGAGCCACCCAGTGACTGGATAGGCTCACAAAGTCCTCCTGCACCCCAGGCCTTTCATTTCAAGTAAAGTATTGCTGTGGGGCTTCTCCGGGCATTGAGATACACTCTTAAGTTAAAGCAATGTTGTCTGTGTGCCTCACATCCTCCCTAGCACCCTATGTTAAATTTGTCCTACATTTCGCACTGACAGTCTCTCTTCTCTTCCAGTTTCATTAAAGATAAGTTTACTTTTCTGGTTTTATTTTATGATTTATTATTTTAGTTTGTTTTTGATTGTTTTAGAGAAGACAGTGAGATAGAAATACTTGTATTCTGATACCTATAACCATTATCATTATTTGATATTTCTAATATTACATAATGTACTTAAAGTCAACTTTTAAAACAAAAGTTTTTGTGCTATGTAATGGCAAGATGGGAGCAAGTGCTTCCAGTTGATTTTTGATAGTACTTCCTAAAACCTTACACTGTTTTCATTCCTTTTATTTGGAGAAGCAAAAGTCAGATTGGTAGAATTATTATTTTACTTTATTTATCAGAATGTTTCTTTTTTATTTTAAAGTCTTCTTTTAAATTTTTTTTAATTTTTAAAGAAGCTTTAGATTACATAAATGCTACATCAAAAATTTTAGGGGATTCCCTTGGGAAGCTGGTGTGGCTCAGTGGTTGAACACCAACTTCCCACATATGAGGTCCCGGATTCAATCCCTGGCCCCCAGTTTATCAAAAAAATAAAAAATAAAAAAATAAGGGACTCCCATTTACCCCACCCCCTTCCATTTACCCACTTTCCCCCATTAACAACATCTTTCATTAGTGTGGTACATTTGTTACTATTGATGAACACATATTGAAGCATTGCTACTAACCATGGTCTATAATTTATATTATAGTTTGCACTTTGTCCCAAACACTTTTATAGGTTTTGACAAAATGAATAATGGCCTGTATCCATCATTGCAATTGTCATGCAGGATCATTCCAATGTCCCAAAAATGCCTCATGTTACAACTATTCATCTCTCTACCTCCCTTCAGTACCTCTGGTGGCCACTGCCTTTATATCAATGATACAAGTTCTTCCATGGCTAGAATAATAATGTCTACTTTAAATGATAGTTGCATTCCCTCTTTACATTTGTTCATTCCTCAATCTTGAGGATTTTCGGATGGTGATACCCACTCTGTTTCTGATTGGGAGGGGGCTTATATCCCATGGGGCAGATGGATGGCACTGTCTTGCCTTGCAATTGTGGATACTCTCTGTTCCTTGGGATGGGCTTTGTCCATTATCATTCTTTTGCTAGTTGTCCTAAGCGAGTCCAATGAACTGTAGAGTAGGTGCTGCAAAACTGCTGAGATTCAGGGCTCAATCAACATATGAACAGACCAAAAATTTAAGTCTCTGGGACATATACTTAACGAGTATAGTGCTAATTGCATGTTCAAATAAAAGAGGCAGAAAAGCCATGTGTAGGGAAATTATAAATGAGTCTAACTCTGTTACATTGGGGTTATAGGTTAACATATATTCTAAAGTATGGCCCACTGACCGGTACCGAATTCCTGAGATTGTACACCCTGCCTATAGTGTCTAGATGTCTCTAGAGCTCTCAGGAACCTGTGGTTTGAGACACTGCTTACTGATGTTTTGGTGTTACTATGGTAGCTAACAGGGGTGAAGTGAGAGACGGAGCTATTGAGGGAATAAGTCACAAGTGTTCATCTAATCTCCACTGCTTATTGCTCATCCTTACTAGATTCACACTAAGAGACACTTGGCTATTCAAAATCAAAGAAAAAAAAATTATTCTATTGAATGCTTTGTTAGAAATAAAAATTAAACCAAGTATCAGTAACATCTTTAAGTCTGTGAACTCAGACCCCTTTCACCTCTCACTTGCAAAGCATCTACATACAGGGGCTAGGCGGGTAGTGCAAATGAGTGAAACAAATGAGATGCAAAGATATAATTACATGGCTTTACCAGTTTATCCTTTAGCTAACATTTTTTTTCATAAATTCATGAACACAGAAAATACTTTACTGTAATTATTTACAATAAATGATGATAACTTGGTTCCAGTATGGGAGAAATAACAGTGGGAACTTGAGAAACTGGAAAGCAAATTCCTTATCTAAAAGGGGTTCCTGATACTTGGCATATATCTAAGTGTTAGCCACAATATCTATTAAAATAAATTATGTAGTTTGATTCTAAAACAGGCAAACAAGACTTTGCCATAGTCTTCCCCTTAAAGCTTTTCATCCAAGCAAATAAAGCATATTTCCATTCTTTAGGCCTTTGCCTTCCCTAAATTATAGTGGTTTTGATTGATGACCAGAGTGAGGCTTCTCAGTAGAATCTCTCCCCAAAACATAGAAATGCCTGACTAGGTAGGTCATACTTTTCCAGAGATCCCAAAAGAGCTCAGTAGGGACAACCAGGATCCTGGGTATCTTTCTTGCCTACCCTCTTTAAGAGATAACTTCCTTCAAAGAATATTATTTCTATAGCCACTGGCTCAACTCCACCTCACTTGAAGCATCTGTTGGGTTTAGATGAACCTACCAAACAGAGAGTAAGGAAGGGTTTTTGGCTTTAGTGGGGTTCAAGTGAATATTAAATTTTCAATTTCAGATGACTTTATGTACAGGACCCCCAATCTGAATCTTCAATAATATTCTCTTTTCCATAAAGTCCTTTCCACTCTAGCATTATTTAAAAGTGTCAAAAGACTTTGAAGCCTGATCTCCTCAGGTGTTGAGTCACTAACGTATTTTGGCCAGGTCATTGCCCTCTCTGCTCTCTTTTGGTCCTGTGCCTTCAGTAGTAGTCACGGATTCCATTACCTAAGCTGGGGATTTCATTCCTAGGGGGCTGTGTGGTAGGACTGCAGTTTCTGATAAAAGATTATTTCTCTCAGAGGCAAAAAAGCCTTCCTCACAGTCTGTATCCATATACTATCTCCAGTTGCAGGTGGTATTTCCAGGCTTTGAATAACATGATTATTATTAATTCCAAGACCTCTGGGAACCTGGGCCATGGTGTATTCACCTTCTTTAGAATTAAATATTTTTCAGGAATCTATAGAGTTAAACAGAGCCTTAAAATCACCTATATTCCCTTCCTCTAGAGGACTAGAGATAAATTAATCTTTGCAGCAAATACTGAGATTGCATTCTGCTGCTTTCTTACTTCTGCTGACTATCCTATATCTGTTCAGGGCTATTAAGGCCTTCTGGGAAATGTCAAATCCATCCCCTCACGGTCCTTTGTTGCTCCCCAAATTGGTGGTGGTTCCACTTCTGCAAGCAAATCTCTATCAGAGTCATGGCCTTTACTCAAAATGAATTGGCTATATGTGGAAAAGTCTTTATATACAGACATATGCTTCACACAGGCCCTTAGTTATCTCAGACAGCCTTTCATCCTGGGATGCAGTATTTCTCATTAAAGACTACCAACATTCCTATGATTTTTCAAAGCATCCAAATGCATTTTTTTTTACTTTTGGGGCCAAGCACACCCTAAAATACATACATGCATATACACAAGCTACAAATGAGCAAAGTAAAGAGGGCAAGTGATTCATTCATTGCATTTTAAAAGATTCCAAAGAGCCATCACAGCACTAGTAGTAATAAGAAGAAATTGAAGTGGCAGATGCCAGCCACGGCAGAGCCCAGATTCACGAGGCCAAAGGCAGTGAAGCCCAAAATGAATGATTAATTGACCTCTCATCAAAGTACCCCTTAGGGACCTTAAGAAATATTTGAAGGTACATCGCGAAGTGCTGGAATTCCTGCATAAATATGTGGGATTTAGATTTAATAAAATTGTGTTTAACTGTTAATGTGCTAGCAAGTCTTCTTATAAGCTGGGCGTTAGAAATTTTTGGGTTAATATGCATCACAAACTCTCCAGGGACTTCGTAGCTTTGTTACCTTGGGAAAATCTTCTTAACTACTTTAATTCTCAATTTCCTTATTTCTTATAAAAATAAAAATCACTCTAGAAGTGCTCAGGACAGATTTTATAGGTGCTTAATAACTGTTAGCTCTCTCGCTCTTTCTTGTTTTCACATACCCAGCCATACCCACTTCTGTGCCTTTGTCCTTGTCTTTTCTCCTTCCTATTAATACCCTCCCCTCCACTTCTGCTTTCAACATTTATTCTTCCAGGTCTGTTTAGCTTCATTTATCTTGTAAACTGTGCTTCAGTAGCATTACTCAGCTTCACACTAACAAACTGGAACATATACTCTACACCACTCTAATATGTCTTTAAGTTCAACCTATACTTTTTTGATAGATTGCTTTTACTTGGCTTTTTATTTGCAGCATATATTTAATTCATATAACTAAAGGAATTCATTAGCTTCTCAGTTATTTGCTAAAGCACCTAGCACATTGCTAAGCATTTAGCTCAGTACTTAAACACATGTGCACACACAGACACACACACGTACACAGAAACAAAAAATAGTTGTTATTTATACTCAATTTAATGGATTTACCAAAGGGGGTGGGGTGGGGCAGGTGATGTGTGTTGAATACCTTCCATGATACTAGGCTAGATAAGCTGCATATGCTCTGTGTTTAAGTCTTCACAATAATCAGATAAAACAAGTTTGCTGTCTCTAAAAGTGAAGAAGCTGAACCTTAGACATCTTAGCTAACTTGCCCCAATTCACAGAATATTGTTTTTTGCAAAGAGGGGATTTGAATCTTTTATGAAACCAAAGTTCAATCTCACTGTATTTTCTGCTATCTGACAGATTCCTTTAAAAGGTCTTATTTTTAAATTGGGAGATGTGACTACATATAGCTAAATTCAAAGAGGAATATGCTAAAATATTTTATCAATTTTTACAAAGGTAATTCAAACTGAGAGAGCCTTGTAGAGGAGTTAGCATTTTAGGTGGACCGTGAAAGATATTTAGAGTTTATCAATGTGTAATAGGAAAGAAAAGATACTCATTTGCAGCAGAAGAGTGAGAAAAGACCAAATATGAAGATCTATAGATAATAGTTAAGAAATTGTTCATACCTCCTGTGTCAAAATGAAATGTAATGAAA
>JAQZBX010012860.1:22654-40737 GCA_029593785.1 Cabassous unicinctus
TTTTTTTTTTTTTTTCATGTTTTGCCTAACATGAATATATAGGCATGTCTGTCTATCTAATCTATCTCTATGTTTTTTGCCTAATTGAATGCTGGGAGGATAACTATAATATTTTTCTTTTTTTCGCTTGAGTAACTAAAATGTCTTGACATTATACACAGAAGGAAAATACTGAGGGAAAAAACAAGCAGGTTTTTGGGATGCAGGGTAAAGTGAGGAGAGAGAGATCTGACTCGTCCTTAGACACTTCTCTATCCCTGGGACTTAGGGTCTGAGAAGCAAATTACAACAGAGACTGAAAAGTAATGCTCACTGAAGTGGGAGGAGAACCAAAAGTGATCAGTTCCTGGAAACAAAGGAATTTTGAGAAGACAAAATTTATTTCAAAAGTCCATCTGATGTGAGTTTAAAAGAGAGCAGGACTAAAAGCATTGGATTGTACATAACTCCTTCAAGAAATTGTGTTACAAAATGAATGAAAGTAACTGTATGATGTTAGACAAAGAGAGATTTTTAATGGCATATCTTTTGTAGCAAGTATGTACCTTAAGAAAAATTATGGTATAGAAGAGAGATAGTATAATTACAAGAGTGATGTCCATAAGCAAAGGATAGAATATCATGTACTCATACATTTACCTAATTCATTTTGAAATTTAGCTCTTTTAATTGGAGTTAGAATAAAAACCTTTAAACAATTACAGCAGTTTTCTGGATACTTTTCTCCATGCTTTAGTGAAATAAGACTGGAAGTTAGAGTTTGTCAAACCTTTCATTTCTTCTAAACCTTGCCTCTAAATACTGAGTAATTTTATATCCTTGTGCAAAATGTGAAGAAGGGATTTTTCATATAAGGAGCCCAGACAGTTCATGCATGTAACCAGAAGGAAGATAAAATATAGGTAGAGAAGCCAATTAGATAGTAGATCTTATGGTAGGAACATGTGGAAATTCCCTTAAGGAATTTCAATGTCTATTTAATATTCAATAATATATGTCAAATATCCTACTTACCTAACTTCCACTTTTTCACTATTATAAAATGCTCTGATGATCATCCTTGTATCTAAAATCTTTGCCTTCATCCTAAGTAATTTCATTAAAATGAATTTCTATAAGTGAAAGATTAATCCCAGTTGGTTTCACACTCACTATTCATAGGTGGTTGGTGATTATTATAATCAAAACTCTAAGATTTTATGCAAATATATTTGTCTTAACTTTTTGAACGTTATATGGATAGAGAATTTGGTGGAAAGCTCTTTCCAGAAAAAATAAATATGTAACTTGGCCTTTAATATATATATTTTTCTCGTTTTGTGGGGCATTTAGACTGAACATGAAATGAGTCAAAAAAAATAAACAATAACTAGCTCCTATATGATTTGGTTACATTGAAATATGAAGACTAATATGCTTCCAAAAAATTAAGATTTATAATATATTTGAACAGCAGTGACATGGCTTCATTGTGAGTGGCAATTAACTATGGAAAAGAAAAATATTGTTTTCATTTTGACCTCTTTGTTTCTAATTTAAAACTGGAATGATTAAGACTTTGAGCTCAGTTGTGCCGATATGGACTTTTGTAGGGGTTAAAGAAAAAAATGGTTTTTGGTTTTATATATATAGGTGATGGTTATAATTATAAATATGAATGATTTCATTACTTCAAGCACTTTACAAAACTGAAAACGAACTTAAAAAAGAGCTTTCTGCCTTACTACACCCTGATACAATGATATCAATATTACAGGGTTTTTTTGTTTGTTTGTTTATAGTTTCTCAAATAGCTAGAGGTGCAGGGCATATTTTGAACTATGATCTGGGAAATGAACTGAAAATGATGGAGTGCATGTTAGTATTGAATATTCAGGGCCTGGAGACCATAATCTTTTTAGATTATAGGTTCTTATAAAAGGCAGCAGCATAAAAATTGGTAAAGTCGATGGTAAAATATTATACTTTTGAGATCATGAGGAAATGTGTGTGGAGTGGAGTGATAAATTTTTGAGTTTATATGCTATGTAGGAAATCTCAAGTACAAACAGATGTGTAGTTTGAAATGCTTAGAAAATAGTCACTGCTTGAAATTTAGGAATAGCTTACCTGTCCACTGGAGTTGGCAGTGTCTAAGTGATATTTTCCCCTGCGACTTTTTAAAATCCTTTGGTATGTTTCCTAGCAATCTCTGGGGCAAGCATAACAAATTAGCACTTTTTGCACATCTGCCTTCGTAGGTGTTGGACATTATGCTAAGTGAACTTTTTATAAAATAGCTCTATTTTCCTCTAACTACTTCCCTAGTAAAAAGTAATCCGCATTTTGAAAATAAGGACACTGACATTCTGGAATCTTAAACTATTTGTCTACCCTTACAAAATAATGAGATTTGAACAAAGTTTTGTTGGATTCCTAAATCCCTGCTCAATTCTCTAAGGAATGAAGGCAAATATCCAAGAACTTGCTATAATTGTTGAAAATTTTTTATTTAGCTCCAAAACTGAAATTGGTAAAATTCAAAATGAGGAAGGTAAATCTTTTAATACCAGATCCCTAATAGTGCTTAGAGCTGTGCTAACTTTATAAGACAAATGCATTTTAACTATTTATTGGCTACATCTAAATGTCAAAAGAAATCTCTCCATTGTATTAATTTTCTGGTGCTGCATAATAAATTACCACAAATTTAACAGGTAAAAATGAGTAAAAAGACCCCTGTGGCTAAGCTGAGTAAATGAGGAATAAAAGAACAGGTGACCAGTTTAGAGAGGCAAGCAGGAGCCTGGTTACCTAAGCCCACATGGTATAATAGTATCTTGGTTTTCTACTGCTTCTATAACAAATTACCACAGAGTTAGTGGTTTCCAAAAACACACATTTATTATCCTACAGTTAGAGAGGTCAAAATTATGAATACATCTCACTGTGCTATTATCAAGCTGCTGGCAGGGCTTTGCTCACTCTTCACAATTACATTCACAAATTCATTCAGATGATTGGCAGAATTCAGTTCCCTGCTGTTGTAGGATGAGCTCCCTGCTTCCTTGCTTCGTGTTGGCTGAGGATCATTCTCAAATGATCTCTTGAGGCCTTCCACATTCTTTTGCTCACTGCCCCCTTTCTTGACCTTCACAGCCAGTAACAAGGAGTCACGTCCTCCTCATACTTCAAATCTGTTTGATTTCCATCTGACTCTCTGTTTCATCTCACCTCCTCTTGCAGTCAGAGAAAGTTCTCTGTGTTGAAGGGCTCATTAGGTTAGATTAAGCCCACCTATTATAATCTGGAATAATCCCCTTATTTCAAGGTCAGGAACCTTAATTACACCTGGAAGTCCCCTCTACTGTGTAACTGTTCATAGGTTACAGGTGTTGGTATGTGGAATTTTTGCCAGTGATGGGTTTGTGTGTTTGTGCGGAGCATTATTCTGCCAAGGTCCTTGCTCCACAGATATGATAAGTAATATTAGATGTTTCTAAGTGTGCTGGCAGGCCAGGGGGTCTTCTATGCAGACTTGGAACATGATTTTATTTACATTTTTTAAAATTATTATTTTTTTAATTAACGCTGTTTGGGGGACAAAAATAGAAGCAAGAAGACTGCTTAAAGGCTATTGCAATGGTGTAATTCAGAGAAAATGGAGGCACAATTTTGGGAGATAGTGGAGGAAGTGATAGAAATAGTTGATTTGAGATATATCTTGAAAGAAGAGCTGTCAGGACACACTGATATTTTAAATTTAGGTTACTAGCAATAGTAGAAGCAAGATGAATACTAAGTTTTATGCTAAACAACTGAGTGAAAGTGGTGCTTTTAGAACTAAGATTTTTAATCTTTTTTGTTTTAAAATTAATTTTGGCATACTATTGAATCCTATGGAAATCTTCTCAGAATATTGTTTTTTTAAATATATAAGATGCATAGGATTACAAAGGAAATGAATGACCTTGAAATATTTTATCAAAATATTTAAGAAAGTATTTGTGATATTATAATATATGTGCTTATTTGTTATATGGTACAGGAGGCAGAATTCTAAGATGGTCCCAAGTTTCCTGCTCCCTAGAATACCTGCTCTGAACCCTTTCTCCTTGACTGTGAGCAGGATCCCTGAATCAGACAAATTTGTTACTCCTGTGATTTGGTTATTTTATAGGACATGTGTGAAGGGATTTTTGCAGATATAATTAAGATCTCTAATCAGTTCTCTGCTGGTAATCAAAAGGAATATTATCCTAGGTGGACCTGACATGATCAGATTAGTCCTTTGAAAGAGGTTTTAAAGATCAAAGGCTGGAAGCAACAGAGATACTCCCTCTCATATTGGCCTTGAAGAAGGGAACCACCATGCATTCTGCAATTGCAAGGAAATGAATTTGCTGACAACCATGTCAAATTGGAAGAAGACCTTGAACTTCACATGAGACCACAGACCTGGCTTGATTGTAGCTTTGTGAGAACTTGAACAGAGGACCTGGTTAAGTCATGCCTGAAACTGACCAATGTAGTTTTAAGTCAGTGAATTTGTGGTCAATTTTGTTATGCAGCAATAGAAAATGAATGTACATAATAGGATCTAGCAATGGATCTGTTAACTTCTGTGATTTGACCATACTGATGATGAGCATAAATAATGTTTCTGGATTATCTGCAACAATCAAAATGTGATATGAATATACATGTGCTTTGTACTTGACAAAGTCAGAGGAACTACCCATTCTCCTACGTTATATTGCCTACCTTCATAAGGGAAAAAAAAGCTAAATTTGAAAGTTTAGTGAAAATAAAGGTGTAAATTCTCCCCATTCCAATTTCACATATACACGGAATCTTATCCATGGATTGCTTGGGAAAAGCGTATGGACTCAGGTTAAGAACCCAAAAAGATTCTTTCTGAGTAAGAATGGGTACCAACTCTTTCTTGAAAGAATTTGCATAAACTATCCAAACTGAAAAAGAAAATACATTCATCGAAATTCTTAGCCAGCAGCATTCAATTGAGGTGGGCAACCCCTTCAGTTAATAAGTGTTTTGCTATAGAGGAATGACTTGGTGATATTTCCAAACTTAATAATTTTTAATTAGATTTTACTTCCAAAAAACATTTGAGGCATTATATGATTAAAAAAAAAAAAAGTGAAATAATGCTGCTTAAATAAATTGCAAATCCACAGTGTTAGGAGACATGGGAGATAATTTTATCAGGAATCTAGACATTTAATTATCTCTATTCTTTTATGTTCAAGTAAAAAAAAATTCTGCATGGATGAATGTCACACATTGCTCAGTAGTTTTATTCTAACTAAATCTTGAAGCCCTATCTTTGAGAGGAAGAAAATGAACTTCAAAGGTACAGTGAAGACCACAGCTACCATATCATACTTATAGGTGTTTTGAAACAGAAATATTTCTTTTCACATTTTTTTGGTAATTTCTTGCAGTAATATTCTAAAACTACAATATGGATTTCATCATGTCCTTTTAGAAATGTTCTCCCCAATCTGCAGGCAAAAATAAAATATTAAATCACAGGAGAATTGCAGCTTGAGCCACTCTGCTAATTGGAAGAAAAATCCAATCTTAGCATATGAAATTAAATGAAACTTTGTGAGGATTGTGCCAATTTAGAAACATACTGGACACCAGCTGCCTTTTTGAAACAATTATCATCCTTGTTAGTTTCTGTGGGGTCTGCTTAATGGACTGCTGACAGATGCTTGGATCAGCTGATGCCCTTGCACAGCTGGGGCTGCCCAGTCAGCATGTACCTTTCAGGTCTGCTTGTGTGCACCTCTGTTCTTGTCTCCTTCTCAGCACAGCTGGACATTTCAGTACATTTGATTGACTGTTGGTAGCATCACTAAGCTGTTTTCCTTTGTATTGAATGTTCATCTTATATAGATATCTATAAGTATCTGCTTCTTGGGTTGATGAGACATGGGTCCACATATTTTATGATTCTGTATTTAACCATCTTATTTTAAAACAATGCTTTTACAAATTTGGTGAAATATTAAAAATTTGTGGTCCTAGATAAAAGGCATTTATGGGTTCATTACACTGGTCTTTAAACTTTTCTTTGAAGTTGGTTAAAGAAACTGAAAAAATAATACTACTGGAAGAGAGACCCAGGGCCATGCCTGATATAGAAGTATACTGCAAAGGGGAGAGGAGATGGCATATTCCTAGGAAAAAATCATCAATTATTGGAACGTTCCGTTTTCTTGGCTCTTTTCCCACCGTGACAGCATGCGGTTTATAGTTCACAACAAAACTGAAACTATATCCACAGACAGGAAAACAGGGGATTTTGAATGCTTAATGAAGCAGAAAGTCAACAGTCACCAAAAATTTCTGGGAAAAAAAAAAGGAAAATAATGGATGAGAAGCACCAAAATCAACAAAAGAAAACATGAATGCCTCAATAATGAAACTTTAAAATAAACACAATTCATAACTTTAGAGACATGAGAAGGTATCACATCCATAAAACAATGTTTGCCATGAAGACCATGGAATTGTAGACTATGGAGATTTCTTATATAATTATTATTATTATTTTTTTAAGATTTATTTTATTTATTTCTCCCTCCCCCCCCCATTGTTTGCACTTGTTGTGTCTGTTCGTCTTCCTTGTTTCTTTAGGAGGCACCGGGAACTGAACCCGGGACCTCCTGGGACCTCCGATGTGGGAGGGAGGCGCCTAATCGCTGAGCCACCTCTTTTCCCTACTTTGTTGTGTCTCTCATTAAGTTTTTCTTCTTGTGCCTCTTGTTGCGTCATCTTGTTGTGTCAGCTCACCATGCCTGCCCATCACACCAGCTCACTGTCTTCTTTAGGAGACACTGGGAACCAAACCACGCACCTCCCGTGTGGTAGGCAGGAGCTCAATCGCTTGAGCCGCATCCACTTCCCTATAGTTATTTTTAAAATGGCAAAATAGATATTTAAAATGACTAAATTTAAATACCTAGATTTAAAAATAATGAAATAGATATTTTAAAACAGGTACTAAATAACAGAAAGGAACTCAGTTAGAGTAAAGGTTTTTAAGACAGACTTTCCAGATTAACAATTTTCCAGAAATCAGCAGAAAAGGAAAATCTTTTCATAGAAAAGTTAAGTGACATGGTGGATGGATCTTGTAATCTCACCAGAGCTCTGAAAAGTTTTCTAGAGGAAATATGGATAACTGAAGAAATAAATTATTCAAAGAACTGATAACATTTTTAAAATGTCCAATAATGAGGAAAGATCCAAATTTTCATTAGTAAAGGGTCCATAGACTGTTCAGCATGATAATGATTATAAAACTCATTTGTAGACACTGTAACATTTCAGAAAAGTAAAATTAATACAAAATCTTAAAAACTCCTGAGGGAGATTTAAAAAAAAAACAGTTTGGCTTCAAAAAAAGATTAGAATAAAAGCATGCATCAAAATGGCAGCATCTTAGTTGAAGAAAATGTTGTCATATATGTACTTATATTCTATTGTCAAATTAGCATAAAATATGATGGAAAATTAAGACTTTAAATGAGGAATTAATTAAAATAATTAAATGATTTGGAAAAATCAGGGAGGAGGAAAAATGATCTAAAATAAACAAACATTAATAACAACAACAACAAAACACTAAACTTGCCTTCTAAAGACAATCACGTTTTAAATTTTGGTGTATTTATTATACTCAACTGCATATGCACATATATAGAAAGCTTTGATTGTATTTTATAGATAAGTTTATAGACTGATTTTCCCTGAACATTATAATGCATTTTTACTTAGTAAAAGTATTTTATAAATATATTTTAATGTCTGCATCTTGTTCCCTTGAGGGACTATGCAATCATTCATTTAATTATAGTCTTATGGTCAGATAATTCTATTCTTCTATTTTTTTTTTACTATTACATGTAATAAGATGATCATTTTTCTATATGTTTCAAGCTATTATTCTATACAGATTTCTAAGTGTAAGATAACTGGTACAGACAGTCTGATCATTTATCAAACTTTTGTGCAAATCCAGAAATTACTTTAAAAAATAATTTTACCTATTTACATTCATAACAATAGTGAAAGCACCAGGTTTTCTAAACAGGAGGAACTGGGCATGATTCTGTTTAGAAAATGAGATTGAAGCTGGGTTCAGGGAGCAATATAACAAGGCAAGAACAAATCAATGGGTCCTATCAAAAGCTTGGGCTGGGAAGCAGGTGTGGCTCAATGGATAGAGCCCCCGTTTACCATATGGGAGGCCCAGGTTCGCTCCCCGAGGCCTCCTTGTGAGGGCACGCTGGCCTGAGCGGTGTGGTGGGCTGATGCAGCAACCTCACGGCAGGAAGCGGGTGTGGCGGGCTGATGCAGCAACCTCACGGCAGGAAGCGGGTGTGGCTCAATGGATAGAGCACCCGTTTACCATATGAGAGGCCCTGGGTTCGCTTCCCGGGGCCTCCTTGTGAGGGCAGGATGGCTCGCGCGGCAAGACCTCACAGCAAGGGGGAGATAAACAGACACAGAGAAGACATGCAGCGAATGGACACAGCAACACAAGCGGCAAGGGGGGGATAAATAAATAAAATAAATAAATCTTTAAAAAAAAAAAAAGCTTGGGCTTACAAATGGAGATGGAGAACTGCAAGGAAAGAACATCTTCTTTAAACAGTGGTAGCAACGAAAACCAATACGTGGGTGATAATACATTATCCTTTCCTGACTAAAATCTAGTCATTTATTTTATAAGTTTATGAAAACTATATGAATACACAAGTGCAAAGGAAAGGTGCAAAGGAATTTACCAAAGCCTATAAAGTAACCTCTTCAATGTTGGAAAAGAAGGAAGTAGTTGAATAGATGAGACCTCTATTGAAAACAGTCCCTATGTTTACATTCAAACATGAGGTTAAAATGAATGTAGGCTCTTTTTGAGATGATTTAACTTCCTAGCTTTATATATATATATAAATTTTGAAAATAACAGGAAGTTATATAATTGAATCATTTCCCTTGCCTGGAAGAGAGGTTTTCCTCACAGATAAATTGACATCTGAATCAGGGGGAAAGCAGCACACCCCTAAGGATGCATTATTGAAAAGCACTCTTGCCCTCAGAGTTTGGAAGTCAAAACTTTTTTTAGTGTTATTACCAAATAGGTAATGATAGATTTTTTAAAAAGTGAAACTAAATTAAAAAAAAAAAACCAAAGCATAGCATCCTGTTGAAAATTTGGCGGGGGAAGGGAGCAAAGCATGGCAGAAAGAATACATGATTCTTATAATTCTGTTTTCCTAGTCCTCATTTCATTATTCACTTACTCTGTGGCTTTGTACAAGTCACTTAACCTTTTCAGCCCCCATCATCTGATTTGATTTGAAATTTGTGTGAGGATAAAATGAGAGACTCTGCAGAAATGTTCTCTGAAAATGGCAAAGTACTACATAAATATTAAATGATATTAACATTGTCTAAAAGAATCCCCTAATTACTTATCTGCTTATGCAAAATAAAATGCATGTCAGCCCCTGAAATATGTGTTCTTAATTGTATAAAATTAAGCACAAATGTTGAATGAGTAGTATGATGAAGGCTTTAAACTATGCACTATGCAATTCAGAGTCCTAAAAATAATTAACTCCCAGCAACCCAAGGACCTTTTGGGGACAAGTGAGCACATAGAGTAAGTGATAAATAGGCTTAGCCAAAAATATAAAATATACTATGTGAGCAGACAGAATTATATGTAGCTTTGAGATTCATCAATGGCTTTGAGAATGTATCTATTCCCACTGGCAGAGAAAAATTAGCTTCTCAGCAATGCACATACCCTAAAACTCAACTCTTCTGACTTCTTTCTCCTCTAAAAGGAGTAAATTCTCTGATTCAAAGCTCAAAGAATGAAGAGTATTCACAGGGTGAATACTTTTCTCAAAGAGTTTAATTACCTTTACAGAAATGTGAAGTATAAAGAGGCAAAAGAGGCAGTAACGAGTATCAGTGTCAAGATGGCAAGAACTGTATTGAGAACTGTAGGGTGCAATCGAAATTTCATCCTGCCCTCAAAGAGCTCTGAGTGCAGATTTGATTGCATTATTAAAGGAAAACTATCGTGATTGTCTTTTTAATCAGTGGTTTTCTGTGGTACTTGTCAGGAATCTTTTACATGCACATTACAGAAAATCCAATCCAACCAACTTAAGCATAAAAGGGAATTTATTGGTCTTATTATTGAAGATTCCAGGGTAAGTCTGTGCTGCTCCAGTCCTTACTGGATTCAGGAACTCAAAGAATATCCTCAGGGTTCCATTGGTCTTCTTTATGTCTTGTCTTTCCTTTGTAATTTATTCTCAAGCTGCCTGTCTTCACATGGAGGCAATGGCATGCTGAAAATTCCAGAAACGTATCTTCACAATTTAGCAACGTTCATAGAAAGAGAATGCCCTTTTGGTCCCCAGTCTCCTGAAAACCCTTTGGGATACACTCTGGACAGATTGGGTCCGTTTTGCCATTATTGAATGAATCACTGTAGCCAAAGGTATGGCAATCTCTGATTGGCTTTCCAAGTGACAGAGGGTAGGACAGGTGTGACATCCCTAAGTAAATTAAGACACTCTTTCCAGAGTGGGATAGATATGAGTCTGAAAAAAAAAGAAAACAAACAAAAACACAGATATCTATTACACTGCACATCCACTGTTCCTTATTGTTTATAAATGACTTAACCCTAAAACTCAACTTCCCTCATGAAAACTGAAATGGACAAAATATAGATGTGAAGAAAGTGGGACAGGGATTACAGGATGGCTTTGCACGGTTATAAACTGAGTACACTTCAGATTTTCATGAATACATTTTTATGTCCCCCTTTCAAAGCATAAGTTTAATTTTTTTTTCAGAAAATTTAATCAAACTTGCACTTGGATCTCTTTGTAATTTCCATTGAACTACTCTTACCTTTAACCAGAAAGGCTGACATTAAGTACCTAGTGAAATAGAATCTCATTAACCTGGCACTGGCAAGCATCAGTGTGCCATATTAGAAGGGGAAATCGGAAGAACTGGGTTCAAGACCCAACTTCGACAGTAACCAACTATGTGACTTTGGAGAACTTTCTCTTTGACTTGCTTTCTCATCAGTAAAATGAGGAAGTTGGCAAAAACACTGCTTATGCTCAGCTTTATCCAGAAACAAAATAAGCAGATTGCCTCCATCCCAAACATGAGCTATTCCCTTCCCCCGAATTAATTCTTTATTATTATTGTGCCTAGGTGTTTTCCATTTTATCCAAGCATACTCTCTCACTCAGTGCATTTCACTCTGATCCCTGGAATAAAAAAATAAACAAATTCTATCTGGGCTTTGCTAAATGTTTTCTTTATTTTTATTAGTGGTTTGCTTTTAAATTAGTAGTTCATCTTTACAGAGCTAACCTTTGCTTACTACAATTAATGCTATGATTGTTTCAAACCATTTTATATTTTTTTCCATCCCAACGTTCTGAGAAAATGGCCACTCTCATATATGTAAATGTCTTTAGGTTCACGGGTGGGAGGAGATGATGTTAAGGCTTATTTTAAACATCTGCATTTTATGGTAACTGCTAATAGCTACACCTCATTGATTTTATTGGTCTGACATTCATGTTCTGTGTTTGAGGAACTATGTTTTTTTAGTGCTATGCAAAGTAGGCACCTGGTGTGTTCTTGGGCTTTAAAAGGGGGGGAAACTTTTAGCTTTGTTCCTAAACTTTGCAAACTTTTCCTAAAGAAAAGAGAGGAGAATTATAATTTCAGTTTATGATGTTACTTACTGATCAGCTCTTTTTTAACTATCTTCAGGCACGAATGTCACACTTTATCTAATGGTAGGATACTAAATATATAGAAGCAGCAATAAATTGTATGTTTATCTGGCTGTATTCTGAAATAAAAATGCTAAAATGTATTTCATGGATAGCAGTTTATTTCCAGTGAATAACTTTAGTTACAAATAATGATATAAATTTAAACTCAAAGAACTAAAATGTAGTCCAGCTAATGTTCCTTAGAGAAGCTACATAATATAGTCTTGCATTTTTATTTTTGCAGTTAAAAATACAGTGTTCACAGAAGCAGCACTGGGCTTGGAGTCAAAAACACTGGGCTCAGGTTGTGGCTCTGGTTACTAATCAATTCTGTGACCATGGACAAATCGCTGCATTGCTATTAACCTTATGAACTTTTTTCCAGTAAAACTTATTTTAATATATTTTCCTATATATGGATTATTTCTTTTCAATAACCTTCACTGACATTATAGATTATCATTTATGATATTATCATCCCCATTCTATGGATGAGTGAAGCTTCAAATAGTTAAACACTTAGGATCAATCATATCAATATATTAACTCAGTCCCAGTGGTCTCCAGTGTGTGGGCACTGCAGAAACCTCACTTATCACATCAAATGCCCACCCAACCAGCCTGGTGTAGCCACTTACCAAATGGCTGCGTTGGAGTTATTACTAATTTGCTGCCTTTTGAATACATATGTATACATACACATATTTATTTGGGACCAGATTTTTAATACCTGTATTGTTAAATCGTAAATATATTTGGTTTCTAGAATTTTTAATTGAATTCACAGAAAGTCCTATCACTTAAAGTTATTTTAAAAAATGCTTCCTTTTAACAAGTTTAGATTCTCTAGTGGAAACACTAGAGAAATGATGGTTTTATACAGGAGAAGCAAGCAGAGTCCCATTCCCTGAATGTCACACTAACCTAGTGGAAAGTGTGCCTGCTACATTTTCTAGAACATTAAGGTCTATTCCTGATTGTAATACATAAAGGTATCTTATGTGATTGAGAGACTGAATGAGGGGTAAATGTTTTAATTTTGTTTTCAAAACAATCATAGAAGATATTTATTATTTTCTCCTTCCTTTTTTCTTGCTCTCAGCAGGAAAAAAGTTACATTCAATTTGGCATGCACATACTTATTATTAGACTGAAAATGAATGCTGTTGGGAATGAGCTTTACAGCAAAGTGCATTCTGGATGAGTTGCATTTGTAATTGAAAGCTGTCTCTTATAGCATGTGATTTATTAAATGTACAATTTAGTTTTATACGAGAATTGAATGTACTTACATAGTGCTGGGGAAAAATGTATTCATATATACTCTGAATTGCACAGTGAGCCCAACTTTTTCTTGCTTACCCAGGCAAATCTTCTTTTGAAGTCTTTGGTCCCTTTGGAAGCTCTTGCAAATTTACCAGTATAGTGAAATTCATCTCCCTGAATGCAATATAGTACTAAATATTAATATAGGGCTATCCTGTGATTTTTGTTAAAGTAATTTACTATTATTTTGGGGGAGCCACAATGAATTAACTAATTTTTATCTTACAAGAAGAGAATTAATATTAGTGTGAGTATACTGTGTACCTTAGCAAATGTTATTTTATTTCATTACTAAAGAAGCTACGGGTGATAAGTATTAGCCCCATTTAAGAGAAAGTGAGTTGTCCAAGATTCTATAGCTTGTAATTAATAGAGCTCTAATTAAATCCAAGACACCTCTCCTCAAAATTCATCATTTATTATGTCATCTGTTTTCACTCAATATGCAAATACAGAGTGGGAAAATGCTTACCAAACAATACACTGAAAGTCCAAATTATACAGGGCTTGCCCACAGTAAAAGTATTCCTTTCAATTTAAAAATCTATCAAATATTCTCTGTCATTAACCCCCTGAGCTGTGTAGTTTATTCGTGGACTACATGTCTAAATCTTTCTTACGGAGGAAATGTCACCGTGATCACGTTGAAACCTCTGTCAGGTGCTATTTTTAAAAATATAAAAAGAAACCATTACTTTTGCTCTCTTTCCTTGGGAATATTCTGTTTATTATTTTTTCTTTCTTTCTTTTTTTTTTTTTCCCTCTAAGAAGCCCAGTGTGACTTGAGAAGCTATCTTATGACCCCATCCCTAAACCATCTTTAACCTTTCACACCTGGTTCTTGGGAGTGTGTGGGGGGGTGGAGCCATAGATGGCAGTGGTGGGGTGTGCAGTTGGCGTTGGGAGCGACCTTCTACTTTCCATTCCCATCCTTCCTTCATAGAAATATTTTTTCTTCAGTTAAACTTTACCTCTTCTATATATTTAACTTCAGGTGCACATCTTCCTATTATTTTCAGCCTCAAGCAAATCTCCTTAGACCTTACATCTACCTTTAGTTCAGGGTTTCCAACGTAGGCATTATTGACATTTTGGGCCAGATAATTGTTTGTTGTGGGAGACTGTCCAGTGCATTGTAGGATGTTCAGCAGATGTGACTCTCTTTCCCCAGTTGTACTAACCAAAATATCTACAGACATTGCCAAATGTCACCTGGAGTGCAAAGTTGTCACTGGTTGAGAAGCACTGCTTTAGGGGCTTCTCTTAAAGCAAAGGTCTTTGAAATCGAGGATCCTCTTATCACACTTAGTTTCTCAGCACACATTCACTCCTCAAGCTATTCCCATTTAGTTTCCACCACCACCTTGGTACTGAAATTTTGTATTAACATTATTATTAATCTTGCAATTACTGAATCTTTTGGATGCTCCTGTCTTTCTTTTTGAATTCTGAATTATGTGACATTGCCAATCACCCTCCCTTTAATGAAACAACTTTATAGACAGCCACAATTTAAAAAATAATCATTATCTTAATGGATGAGAATTAACATCTATTATTTACTTACTATTTTTAGTCACTGTGAGGTACATTCCTTCTATGCATTTTTTACACCTCACCGTAACTGGGATATCCTTTGGAATTATGATATCCTCTTGGCACTCTTGACCACCACCCACTACTTGAAACCTTGTTTTTCTCTTAGTCCCAAAGCCTGCCATGGGCCCAGACTCTCTGATTCTTCTTTCACTTCTTTTGCTATGTCCCGAGCAGAGTTAGTTTGTGATCTTCTTGTGCTAGCCATGAACATGTCTTTCATCCTTTAGATATTTATCTCCCTGTGCTCTGGTTGCAGAGTAAAACAAAGTTTCCTCATCTGCTTCTTAGATAGTCCCACACACAATTTGTCTCAGTCCTTTTCAGTTTGTCAGTTCCATTGGAAATCACCAGGAGGACAACAGAACAATAAAAAGACAAAACAAATTGTGATGGCACAATTTTGAGAATTCTAAACACCATAGAATGTGCTTTGCAGTTAATGATTCACTCAGATACAATACATGAAAGTCCATGTTACAGGTCTCTGTCTGCTGTTTAAAGAATGGATTGCCCGTACCAGCTGCCATTAGTCTCACAAACTGACTCTCAAAAGGTTTTGTTTCCTAGAGTTTCTCTCTTCCCTCAGGAAAAATTAATCTGAGCAGCATTCTTGATTGCCAATGATGTTCCTATTAATGTACATTATTTTTGTATTCCTGGTCCAAGTTCAAGACAAATGAGAAGTAATTGCAGTGACCATTTTTCTTACTAAGTTAAGGTGTACAAAGTGACATTTATATCCCTTCTACTGTTTTCTTTAGTGCACATTTAAATATTGTTTTGTTTAGGGTAAATATTTATAGATGCCCATGAGCACCCCTGTCCCAAATTTATTTCCCCATAATCCTGAACAACAAATGTTACTGTCCTTGAACATGTTCAGAAGAAAAAGCAACAGAGGTGGATTCCTTATTTCCATCTCAATTTATCCCTCTAACCCTTTCTTTCCATTCCTTACCAACTGTGAGCCATAGGATCCAAAGTGGATTCCCTTGGTGCTGTTGTCCCACAAATGGTATTGGGGAATAGGCATTTAAGAAATTTTAGTTAGCAAGTCTCCTTTCCTTTCTCATATAGCAAAGGAAATGGTATGTTAACATTTTGACTTAAAAATATAAACTCAACTTTTACCTAGAAATATTGTTCATATATCAGGCATATTATGGCCTGATTGGCTTTTTTAGAATGGTCTAAGAAGATAGCCAACCTTTTAAAATTTTCTTCCTTGAAGTTAGAAACTGTGATACAGTCCCATTTTCACTGTAGACATGACCTTGATGCTTGTTTTTTATTCTGTAATCACTTTAAGAAAATTAGGCTATAGTTCAGGTACATGGTAAATCAATAAATCCTTTAAAGCGGTATTGGGTTCTCTGAACAATAATTTTATACCATGGACCAAATGCCTAGTTGACAAATAGACCCCATTTTCTCTAACAGACTTACAAAATGAAACATGTTTGGCATTTCTGGACTTTGTACTATGAGGCTTTCAAATTTGTTTGCTATTAAAGGAATAGAAAAATATCTCTTTTTCCTAATACATTTTAGGGCAATTTTAGGGACCATAGATGATTTCTGGCTATTGTTTTAAAATATCAAGTAATATCCATAGAGTCAAATTTTAGCTCATTTGGTATATTATAGAATTTTCACATTATGCACATTGTGCTGTAAATGAAAACTTACTGAATAACAAATTAGGTTACCATAGAGGATTTTACACAACAGAGCCATCATGTTTGAGAATGGAGTATTATCCTTATAAAGAACCTCCACTGCATAGTCTCCACATTTGAATAAAAAGTGTATTAATGCTCTGTGAATTTTAAAAGTATATACTCATTTAAAATGGAAACAATAAAAAAAAAAATAAAACATTTTTACTCCTTGATGGATACTTTAAATAAATATCTAATGGGTCCTTTTCTTAAATATTATTGATTTCTCTTTACTGCAAAACTCCAAAGTATTTTTCTTAATTCTCAGGGCATACAAAGTCAGCAAAATACTGGAAGGACTCTGGGAAGATGGCAGAGTAGGCAGCTCTATGAATCAGTCCTTCTACCAGGAGAACTTTTAAATGGGCTGGAACTGTCTGAAACAATTATTTTGAAAATCTGGAGGCTGTACAGTATCTAGGAAAGAACAGGCAGAAGAGGCTCATAAATTATGCTGAAGACCAGTAAATTGCTTTCTCCATGCTGTGGCAACTGGTGCCCATCCCCCACTCTCATGGCAGGCCACCCTGGTGCTCAGCCCCTGGCTAGCTTGCTGGTGACAGAAAGGGACATAAAAATCTTCTTCTCCAAGGCTAGTGGTGGGCACAGTTGATCACTGATCACGGCATTTGATTAACTTCAGATGGCTGGGAGTCTGACTCTAAGGGTGACCATTGTTTTAATTTGCCCCAGACAAAGGTAGTGGTGGGTGCCATTGTTTCAACCCCACCCTGGACAAAGCAATGGAGGAGAGTTGGAGAAGTTTGCTTTCTCATGGTTGCAGGGGATGGTTGGTTGTGGGACTGCATTTGCTGGGTGGACCAAGAAAACTCAGCTTTGGAGAAAAAATGGAAGAAGCTCTTGATAACCTTCCTGAGCCCCTGCCTGGGACACATTGGAGCTGGTCTGTGACCCATTCATGGATCATTGGCCCTGATTTGGCTGGGAAAGATTGACTTGGGAAACTCCCATCTGCCCAGAATTTACCCTCTAAGCAAAAGCAGCTTGGGATAATGAAAGGAGTGTAGGAAACTATAGAGGCAAAGTATACAGGGCAAAGGCTTGTTTGCTTTATCCAGCCAAGAGAGTAAAGCCAAAACTCTGTAAACAGGGGAACTCCAAAACAACTAATAAGCACAAGCCCCAGGGCAAGATACAGGCCTAGAAAGACAGGGACACAGCACTGCCTTGGGCAGACATTCCTGATGGGAAAGCTGAAGCTCAAAAAAATTTTCTGTCATCACCAGTTGGTTACAAAAATCAAGAAACAGACATCGTGAGGAATAAACCTAGAGTTAACATTTTAAAATACTATAATGTACAGTGTGTATCAAAAGAGTAGACGACAAACAAAGATACAGAAAATGTCCTACCCAAACTAATCTACAGATTTAATGCAATCCCAATAAAAATCAACACTGTATTTTTTAAGGAACTGGAAAAACTAACTACAAAATATATTTGGAAAGGTAAGAGGCCCCGAATTGCCAAAGACATATTGAAAAAGAAAAATGAAGTTGGAGGTATCACACTACCTGACTTTAAAACATACTACAAAGCTACAGTGATCAAAACTGCATGGTACTGGCAC
>JAQZBX010012861.1:0-19101 GCA_029593785.1 Cabassous unicinctus
CTTAGCATCTAATTGTCATCCAGTACAATACTCAGAAATGTCATAGTGGCCTTTTTAAAATTTTTACATATATTGACACAAAGAAGAGGGAGGCATGTGTATTGTGAAGGGGAGTATGAGTAAGGTTTCTGGCTAATTAAATACTCAATCTTTTTGTTCTGTCCTAGGGTTTCAAGTGTTTATTACACTGGCTTTTAGTTTGTTTGTTTGTTTTTAATAAGGAGGTATCTTGACCACATAAGGAGATATCACAAAGGATTTTTTAAAGCAATTCTATTGAGATATATTCACCTACTATACAATCTATCCAATGTTCAATCAATGGCTCTCCCCTCCCCCCTCCGAGATGGCTCCCTCATCTGTTTGCTTGTGTTTTTTGCTTGTTGTCTGTTTGTTTATTTCTTTAGGAGGCACTGGGAACCAAACTCTGGATCCCCGTGTGGGAGGTGGCGCTCAACTGCTTGAGCCACATCCGGTCCCTACTCATTTGGGTTTTTTTGCTCATTGTCTGCTCGTTTTGCTTGTTATCTTGCTTGTTGTCTGCTTGCTGTTTTTTCCCATTGTCTCTGCTCAGGATTTTTGCTCATTGTTTTTGCTTGTTGTTTGTTTGTCTTCTTTATGAGGCACCAGTAACCCCCATGTGGGAGGTGGGCACTCAAATTCTTGAGCCACATCTGCTCTCTTATATTGTTTTTTTGTTTTTTTTCAGAGAAACTGGAGATTGAGCCCAGGACCTCATACATGGGAAGGAGGCACTCAACGACTGAGTTACATCTGCTCCTCCTTACACTGGTTTTTGATAAATCTTTAAATCTTTTCTTGGAAGACTTCAGAATACAATCATAAATAGAAATATGAGGAGAGGTAGAATGGGATATTTTGTTGAGTTTAAAACTATGCACAGAAATGAGAATTATTGCCTAAGAGTATTTTTATGGCATTTTCTACTAGCTGATCCCAATAATTATAGAATAACAGAAAGTAAAGATTGACAAGGTGAAATTTTGATACCAGTAGAACAATCTTTCCTTTGTCTTTGATTTAATAATTTGTAAAATCTAGTTTAAATAACTCAGGCTATTGAGTTAAGTAGGTGGATATTTTTTTCAAATAATATTGGAAAATCTCATTATTTATCAAGAATTATAAAGATACAAATTCATTTTCTATTCATATTTCCTACCATCTTTAGAAAATGTTTCCAGAATTTTTACAAATCTCTGTTTGTAATACAATTCAAATTTTGTTCCTAAATTGTGTGTGTGCCTGCACATTTTTTCTAAAACACTTTTAGACAAAATAATAACACATTCACAAGACATACAATAATAGCAGAAAGGAAGTAAATAAAATAAGATACAAAAATGTTATGGCAGAGTTCCTGACAAATGTTATATAAATGTTACTGTAATCATAAGAAACTAAGATTAGAATATTTCTTCATTTAATCTATCTGATATTCTTTGAAATCTAATTGTACACAGTTTTCAAGCAATTCCAAAGCCTGAGCCTAATCTAAAAGGAGAGAGGCTTCAAAAATATGGCTACAATGACAAAGTCCTATATGAATACTTAATATCTTGAAAGTGTGATGTGCCATTAAATGTAACTTTTTAAAAATTTAATACTACTAGGTCTCTTTTACAGAGAGCATTCTTCATGAGAAGCTCAGACTTAGAAGATGCAATCAAGTTCAACTCCATGGAATTGTTGTCACTAAGTGATTTCCATTTTAGAGTTGAAGAATTCGATGCAGGTAGCATACTGGTGAGTGAAACAGAACACTGGCTTCCAGTACTCTGAAGAGATGGCCTGTAAGACTGGAGGGATTATTTGCATCCTTTATCCATCCTCCCAAATTCTGTTAGGAGAGACCTTCTTTATCTGACTTGAGTAGAATTAATTCTCAGGATAGGGACAGTGTCTCTTTTTCTCACTATATTACCCCAATTTCTGTAGCATGCTTGACACATATTAATTGCTTTAAAGTGTTTATGTGAAAGAATGATTAAATGAATGAATGCCTTCTTTCCATTAGTAATATCAGTTGAGAATTAATTAATCTGAGTACCATATAACACTGATTTTATATATGTAAACTTTTATTAAGTACATAGAGTGCACGAGACACTGCATTTGAAACATTAATAACCATCAGCAGTCAGAACAGAGACACCTAAAGAGATATCAACTCACTCCATGACAGCTGTGAGGGTTGCCAGCAAAGGCACTACTCAAACAAGCTCTGATGGAAAGATGTTTTCCTCACATAGAGAGGAGACAGGGCAAGAATAGCTTCATTAGTGGGCTTTGGGTACTCATAGCCAGAGGCTCTCAAATCATGGCCAATGCAGGGAGATGTTAAGTGTGAAGCACCCTTCTGTTGTGTTTGTTTTCTGTAATGGAGGAACCCTGCTCCTTTCCCACCAAGAACAGAGAGCTTACTGCGATATGAAACATGCGCATGATATAAAGCATGCCCACGAAACACAACTGTCCCTAATGAATATTTGCAGGTGCTCGATACCCTAGGGAAAGGAATGTACCAGCTGCCCCCTTGTCTACTAGGAGATTATGTTTATCCCTGCCCTGAGAGAGCCTCCTACAGAAAGACGGGGAACAATTAACCACAGAATTCAATATAGAATTGCAACATGGTAAGTTATACAGAGGAGGTGAAGCAGTGAGAGCAAAAAATAGGGAGAATTGATGTACTTTTCTTGGGGTCAGGAAAGCTTCCCTGAGTAAGTGATGAAGACCAGAGTGATGAGGAGGATTTAAGAGATTTTCAGTGAGTAGATATTAAATAAGTTTAGAGGGGAGAGTAACACATTACAAGGTGCAATCAACTTATGCAGAGAACTTGGTTTGTGGGTAGGGCCTGGGAGCATGCTTAATAATAAGAACTGAAAAATATGAATGTGATCGGCATAAGCATGAGGAGAATTCTACTGTAAAATGATGCTCGACAGGTAGATAGGGACAAGGGACTGCAGGATCGAGATTGAGGATTGTGGTTTGCATTATGAAAGCTATTAAACAAGATAAACAAGATGTTGAGAACTTTGGTCTGTTTTTTGTTTTGTTTTTTTTGTTCTGTTTTGTTTACATTTAGTCTGCCTTCTATGAAGAAAATTGCTTATGTTAGAAATATATTGACTTAGACAATGACGGTAGCCTGAGCTACTTAGGTGTTCATTGTTAAGTCTGAAACCGTGAAAGGTCTAAGCATTACCCTTCTTGCAGACTAACAAGTTAGCCTGCTACAGTTTTATAGATGTTCTCTGACAAGAGACACCAGGCTTCCTGAATCAGAGAGACAGTTTATTATTCACAACAAAAGGCAGCAGGCAGATCAATAACTTGGCGTAGATTCCCCAAGCTCAAGACCCGTGATGCACCGTGGTGAGAGGCAGGTGTAACCCAACACGGACAGTGGGTTGCGCCCCAGGAGAGGAACTCTGAAATTATGAGATTTGGAGATGATATAGGGTGGCTGGCACTCCTACCCATCCTCCTCTCCTGAGAAAGAAGTTAGATATTTAGTAAATCTTCTCCAAGGGAAATGGGGTAAGATGTCATTACCTTTATTGCACTGCAATGCAAACAAATACCTACAAGGAGAGAAGGAGAGGGATTCACAATGCCAAATCTCTCAGGAGGTCTCAACCTTCAGTTAGGAACTATCTCTAACTTCTAAGGTTGCCAGTTGTGCAATCAACTTTGTAGTGCCTTTGCTCAAAAGATATGCAAAATTGACAGAATTATGAATAACTATCTCCCAACAGATAGTAGATGAAGAGATTTATTAGGTGGAAGATAACTTTAGTAATCTCAAGAGAAAAGACGGGTACAGATCTGTTATGTTGTGAAAAGTGTAGTACAAATTGAGAGCACAGCTTCAGATAACTGTTAGTTGCATGAGAAAATGGGATTTGTTCCAGTTATCTATCATTGCATAACAAACTACCCCCAAAATAAATGACTTAAACCATCCTATTATTTTGCTAGGGATTTTATAAATTGGTTATTCAGGGAGGGCTCAGCTGTGAAGTGCATCACTGATCTACCTGGAGTCAGTAGGCAGAGTTATGGATAAGGATCCACTTCCCATATCCTCCTTCACTCACATTTCTAACTCTTCAGGCTTTCTTGGCACTTCTCTTCTCACATGGTGTCCCATTCTCTGGAGTGTCTCCCTGTGGTTTTGGTATTTTGCAGTGTGGTTATCTCAGTGTAGTTGCATTTATTACATGGAGGCTAACTTTCCCCAGAGTAAGCATTCCATTAGTTGTTCTTCAGTGGGAAAGATAGCAAAGAACTTGTGGCCATCTTTAATCACAGAATAATTATTCTGTGAAGAAGAGTGTATTAGATTTCTAGCATTGCCAGAACAAATTATTTTAAGTTTGGCAGTATAAAACACACCCATTTATTTTCTCACTGTCCTGTAGGTCAGACTTCCAGACAAGCTTTACTGACAATCTGCTTAGGTCATCACATGGCCCAAAACAATGTATCAGCTGGACTTGGCTCCTCAAAGAGAATCTGCTTTCAGGTGTATTCATATTTATGGCAGAACTTGCTTTCATCTCATGCCTTCCATGTGGCTCGAAGCTCTGCTTTTATAGTCTTATGTGATTATATAGGGGCTCACGTTTTTCTGTATGCCATACTTTAAGAAGCAAAGTCTTAATTTTAGTGTATTTGGCCATCAGGATAGGCTCAGAAATTTCCAAATCATCAATTTCTGATTCCTTTTTGTTTAATGGTTCTTCCTTCAATTTATTTCCCTTCTCTCTCTTTTTACTATAAGCAGCAACTTGATCATTCTGGAAATCGTCTGAGCTAAATATCCAAGTTATTGCTTATGAGTTCTGCTTTCCACATAACTACAGGACACAATTTTGCCAAGCATTCTGCAACTGTATAACAAGGATCCTATTTCCTACTATATCCTATTAAGTATTTTCCACTTCTTTCAGAACCGTCACTGACAGTACCTTTAATATCAATTTTCTTTTTGCAGTCTGCTCATCTACCTTTTCTTATGTTTCTCAAAATTCTTCCAGCCTATTCCCACTACCCAATTCTAAAGCCACTTCCATTGTTTTTGTTATTTGTTACAGTAGGACCTATCACCTCAATGTAGTCAAACTTCTTACACAGAGGCTCACTTTCCACAGAGTAAGCATTCCATTAGAGTTCCTCAGTGGGAATATTAGCAAATAATTTGTGGCATTTTTGACATATTACAGTGTTTATATATAAAAGTAATTTGTGAAAAAGTACAATTAGTCTGCCTAAGAAAATAAAATATTCTCAAAGAATTTAACTTCATTTTATCCTTCTCTTTGACCAAAATCAAGGTTGACATTTTTTAATACCCATTTATGAAAGTTGGTCCAAATGCACCTCCACTTGGCAATTTGTTACTATAGCATTTGGTACTACTTACCGTTAAAATGAATGAAAACATATATTTAAAAGAAAAGCTGTGTAGTGAACCCTAAGTTAAGCCATGGGCTGTAGTTAATAGTACAATTATAGAAATGTGCTATCATCAATTGCACAAATGTTCCACACCAATGCCTGGCATTAATAACAAGGTATTATATGGGAATCCTGTATTTTATGCATGATTATTCTGTAAACTCACAACCTCCCTAATAAATAAAAAAGAAAAGCTCTGACTTACTTAAGTGTAAATCTAATTTGGATTAGATTTTCCTAAATTAATTAAAATTAGTGAGTGATACTTTATGGTCATATAGATTTGCTCTTTCTCATCTGATTGAAATTTAGCTTGAAATCTTAAAATTAAGTTCAAATAGCAATCTGAAAAATCAAGGCATTTATTTAAACTTTGTAATGGATATATGAGAACTAGGAAAAATCAATAATAATTTCTTAGGGGTCTCACAGAGAAGCTCAAAGCAAGTAGGATAAATGACACCCAAAGGAAAACATGGGGAAATGAGGTATAACTTAACCTCTTCTACTTTCAGTAAGAAGGAACCAAAAGATGAGATTTTTGTTCGAATGAGAGTTCAATGTCATTTCATTTCTGAGAAAAAAATGAATTCAGAAAATAAAGCCTGAAATCAAGCATTTATGAAATTTCAAAGGTCACCTAATTCAAAAACTCTAAAGATAAAATCCTTGATTTTCTTTAGTCGTCGTTCTAGAGAAAGTTTTCCTAATTCTTGAAGATTTAACATCATTAGGCAGCATTTCTACAGTGGTTATAGCTAAAATCAGGACTGTCTGATACATGGAGATATGTAACTTTAGGGGTTAAAACCAGAATTAAATGGATTAATACATCTGAGAAACATTAAAGAGCTTTAGCAAGTTTAAATAGGTTTGCTCTTTCTTGTCAAATTGCAACTTAACAAAAGATTTCAGAAAATGGAAATAATCATCTAAAAAATCAAGTCATATCTTTAAACTTTAAAATGGAAATAAGATAACTAGAAAAAAATCAAAGTTCTCATAGATGTGCACAAAGAAAGTGGAATATATGATATCCAATGTAAAATATGGAAAAATATGGAAAAAGTGAATAATATATTCAAACCCACCATATGTGATCTACATAAATGGATGTTTTCATTTATGTAACAATTATATAAATATATATATTTGATGTATGTATGTACTGTGTGTATGCAATTCCTATTTTTTATCTGAACTTCAATCTCATTTTTCTAATGAATCCATATTTTATCTTACTCTTTCTGAAATTTTAGAAGCTCCAATTTTGTTTCATTAATTAAACTGAAAATGCTGTCTATGCTCTTCAAAGTGTATCACAGAAATTTAGGTGTTACAAGCAGCCCATAAAATCTTTGTTTTAATGTATTTATTTAGGTTTGAGTTATTAATCTATTAAAGGTGTATGAAAATAAAGTGTTGCACAGGCATACATTGTTTTATTGTGCTTTGCTCAATTGTGCTTCACAGATATTGCATTTTTTTCAAATTGAAGATTTGTGACAAGCCTGTGACAAGCAAACCTATTGACACCATTTTTCCAACAGCATATGCTCACTTGGAGTCTCTGTGTTACAAACTTTGTCATTACTATTAGATCTGTTACAGTGATCTGTTGTCAGGGACCTTTGATGTTACTATTGCAATTGTTTTGGAGCACCAAAACTCATGCCTGGCAAACTTACCTGATAAATGCCCTGTGTGTTCTGACTGCTCCACTGATCAGCCCATGTCTTTCTCCCTCTCCTCGGGCCTCCCTAAGCCCTGAGGCATAACAATATTGAAATTAGGCCATTTAATAACCCTGCAATGACCTCTAAGTGTTCAGTGAAAAGAAGAGTAGTATATCTTTCACTTTAAATCAAAAGCTAGAAATGATTGATTTTAGTGAGGAAGACATGTCAAAAGCCAAGACAGGCCGAAATCTCGGCCCCTTGTGCCAGTTAGTCAAGTTATGAATGTAAAGGAAAAAATTCTTGAAGGAAATTAAAAATGCTACTCCAGTGAACACATGAATGATAAGAAAGCAAAACAGCCTTATTGCTGATATGGGAAAAGTTTGAGTGGTCTGGATAAAAGATCAAACCAGCCACAACATTCCCTTAAGCCCTAACTTAAGGGTTAGGTTAACTTAACCCTTAAGTGGTTATGAAGTAATGTCTGGGAAAGATCCCCCTCTGGACAGGCTATTTGGAGCCAAGCCTCACAATTCAGACTTCCTGATCTGAAGCCACTCTCCTCCCTTGGTGCACCCTCCCTTTTCCCAGGGAGCAAAGAGATTTCTGCTCCCCTCCATATCAACAGCAGCCACTCTCAGTCAGTAAGGAGGGTGTTTGAGAAGGCAGGCAGGCCTTAGCTCTCTGCTAGCTCCCAGGTGAAGACAAATGGCACAGATGCACCCAACCAGGAAAGATGGAAACTGTGGGATCCAGCAGACCAAATCGGTTGGCTACAAGCTGGGTCAGCAGTGGCTGTGTCCTTCTCTCTCCCCTTTCAAAAGCTGGGGAAGTGGCTACCTGCAGCCCTCTCAATTCATAGCCACCTGCCAGGGACTGGAAGTATCAATGCTGTCTGCTCCAACATTTTGCTAGGAGTTGGGCACTAGCAAAAGCAGATGCCACGGTTACTTACAGATCCTCACCGCAGAGTCACCTTCTCTTTGTCCCTCTCTCTTCTGGGTGCTGTCCGGCCCTCCCCTCGTCTCCTGAGCCCTAGAACAGTTGTTCTGGACAGTTTCTACCTGTCCTCTAGCTACTTTTCTGGGAGAGAAGCAAGCCCTTTAATGCTCTAATTCTTCATCTTCCTGGAAGTCTCCAGACGTAATGCTATTGTACACTTAATAGACTACAGTATAGAGTGTAAACATAACTTTTATATGTACTGGGAAACAAGCAAACAAAAAAAAGTGTGACTCTCTTGTCTGGAACCAAACCTGCAATATCTCTGAGGTGTGCCTTTACTAAAATTATTCTGATAACATTTATTTCCCTGAGACCAAAGAATATAGATGAGCTGGAAAAGAATGGAAGTAATGGCTGAAAAATCATTTAAGGAAAAAAACAGAGAAATACAGCTTGAACAACCACTTCCCCAAAATTTCATATGTTCAAAACTACAAAAATAATGTCGACTCAAAAGGAAGAAACTGGCTCCAGAGTTCCATCAGAGAGAAAGGGAATGCAATAGGAAACATATCTGACTGAAATAGAACAAGACCAGACGGGAATATGCCTAGCTGGATCCCAGTGATAATGACAATAGTGATAATTAATTACATTTGCAGTGTTCAGTGTTTTCCTTCTTGACAAGACAGCAGCAGCACTACTTATACATTGCAGAAAGAAATTAAGGCCAAGAGAGTTCACCCTTGAACTACTTCTCTAATGTGTCATGTGTAGCCTGTGCTCTCTGTAATGAGCACAGTAATCAAAACAAGGCAGGTCTTCAACAAGAACAAACCACAGCAAATAAACAGAAAAGATTCAGATGCATTTTGGAAAATGGACACAATCTCATACTTTCAATACTTCTCTTTTTTCCTAGTGATTCTGTGCTGTGTTATTTGGCAGGGTATTTTCACCTTGAATGGTATAAGAAGTTTTTATACTTTAGAAATGGCATTGTTGCACATTCTTAGGCTACTGGAAGATTAGTATGTTTAATAGATGAAATAAAACTGAAATATTTTATAACAGAATACTTGGAGGGAAATTTCTCAGATGTGTGCCATTAAGGTTGCCAAAAATGATTAAAATATTACTTAAACATAGAAGGAAATTAAATGTTTCAAATAAAAATTTCAAAGTTTCTAATGCCAATTATTATTAACACAGGCTTCCTTCTTTCTGTTCCTGATATAATATAGTTCTAAATTCTGTGTCAATGCATGTGCAGTAGATTAAAGTCAATAATTATAGTTTTGTATCCTTGTTCTGCCATTTGTTACATTGTTAACCTAGAACATAGCCTTTCTGGGCCTCAGTTATAAATTTGGAAACCAAGTGGTAATATCTAATTTATGGGGTTATTTTGACGATGAAGAGGAATACTGTAAATATATTTGTTTGTTTTTTAAGACTTGTGATGTTCTATAAAATAGAAGGCATTCTGGTGTGTAGGAACAAGTATGTTTGGCATCAACGTTAGGGAAAAAAGATAATAGTATAAGAGTATGTTGGTATAAATATCGCTGTAACTCTTTTAGAGGTTGAGAAAAACATTCACTCTGGGATTTGACAAGGGCCAGTGTGCTAATAATACATATCAAGTTGTTTATTTTTGGCACCCACATTTCTCTCATATTACTTCCTGTCACTGAGACTATGCAAATGAAGGAAATCATTCAAGGATGTCATCTGTACTCTTACTGTTCACCTAAGCCAGATGTTATTCAGGTCCATCTGTTCACACGTTCTCTGCCACAATATGAAAAACAACTGGGGGCTCTGAGGTGACACAGTAATTAACCTTGTAAATGACATTAGTATCACAAATGAAACCAACACTTGATTTGTGACTTTAGTCCATTAGCAGCAATTAATCTTGGCTGCTTTGCATAATCTCCCTTTAATATTTTATAATTTGTTTAATGATGGATTCTGTAAAATCATTGTGCTTTGTTCCACTCTTCTTGATGTTTAGATTTCTCTCTCTATTATAACGAGCTTTGCAAATATCATCATTTAAGACTAAAACAATTTTCTTTGTTCCCTTATGAATTATTAATTTGTTTTATAGCCATTATGGTTGCTCAATAACTATTGAATAATAGTTATCAATACTTTAATGTTTTGCTAGCCTTATATTAATTTGAATCCTTTATAAAAACCTGATGGGGTGACGTTATCAACATGGCAACGTTTCCCTTGGAAATGTCTTCCCTCAGAATCTACTAATAAAAGGACAAATTCTACTTGCTTAGAATTCTGGAGGATGATAGAGACTGGAGAAGAACTTCACAAATTGCAAATTTAAAAAAGAGGAAAAATCTTCAGCATTAGGTAGGAGATCTTCTTCTGAACCTGCCAGTCTAATACCCTCCTCCTCGCTCAGTCCTGAGCTGCTTGGGTGTCATGCAGAAGAAGTACAGCCCTGATTCCTCCTATCACAGATGTAGACTATAGAGCCACTTATAGCAGCAAGCTAGTGCCCCATGCATACCCAGGCCCAGGGACCCAAGTATACAGAGGCCCAGGGCTGAGCATAAGCCACTGAGGGGTTCCACATACAAAAGGACACCAGGGGATACACCACAGTGAAACTGTTGGCAAGAATGCTCACTCATTCCAGTCTCTGCTCGCTGGACCACCTAAACACAAAATGGACCTTTCTGGATTGACTCCATCTCTGTCCCTGGAGCAAGATACCCTAACAGAAAAGAAACCAGAGGCAGAAAATCCTCACAGAAAAAAAAAGAGGGGGAGTGGGTTGGGGACCTGAGCTGTTGTAAGACAGGATGTTCCCGGAACTGAAAAGTGCAAGGAAAAGGGGACACTGAGTGAAATAGAGAATTTAAACAAATCATAGGAGCTGGGGTAAAAATTCTGCACAAAAACAAATAGAAATCAGATCAAAATTTCCAGAGAAGGAACAGAGAAAAGGAAATTTTCTCCTGGAAGTGAATAATTGCACAAAATGTGCAATCTTAAAAATTGTTCCATATATCCAAGGTAAGAAACAGATGAAAAAGAACTGAGAAAATCTGAAAAAACACAGGCTATTCTAATGGTCCAGAATAAATTGGACCTAGCATCAAAGAAGAACCTTAATACAAAGCCAAAGAAAAATAAAATCCTAGATAAGAGAAAGAATTTGACCTTCAGTGTTAACATATCAAAATAATGAGATACAAAGGTACCAGCAAAAAAACTGCAAGACATGTGAAGAAACAGGAAGATATATTTCAGTCAAGGGAACAGATTAAAACTTCAGAGGAGCACAGAATTTGGAACTACTAATCAAAGAAGTTTAAACAACTTCTAAATCAATTCAAGGAGATGAAGGAAAATATGGATATAGATCTAAAGGATATTAAGAAGACAATGTGTGAGCATAGAGAAGAATTTGAAAGTTTAAAGAGAAACATAACAGAAATTAAGGAGGTGAAATGTACAATAGTAACAATTAAAAATACAGTACAGCTCTCTCTGCCTAGAGGGGCCCACACCAAATCTTGGTGTGTATTTCTGCCTTTCTCTCCAATTTCTCTCAGCTAGCACTGTTCTTTCTCTTATTTCCCAAATAAATTATTTTTACTGGCCTAACTGAAAACAAAACAAAACAAAACAAAACAAAACAATAGAGGTTTACAAAAGTAGATTTGAACAGGTGAAGGAGGAATAAATGAATGAAAAAGAACACAGGGCAATCAAAATCATTCAGTCAGAAGAACAGGTAGAGTAAAGAATAGAAAAAATTGATTAATGTCTCAAGGATTTGAGCAATGGCATAGAGCATACAAACATATGTGCCATGGGTGTCCCAGAATGAGAAGGGAAGGGAAAATGGGTGGAAGGAATATTTGAGGAAATAATGGCCAGAAATGTCCCAGCTTTTAAGAACGACATAAATATGGATGTCCAAGAAATGCAGTGTACTCCAAACAGGAAAAAAAAAAAAAAAAAAACAAACCTCTATACTAATCAGAATGTCAAGTGTCAAAGATAAACAGAGGATTCTGAAAGCAGCTAAAGAAAAGTGATTTGTCCTATACAAAGGATCCTCAATATGACTAAATGCCAATTTCTTATCAGAAACAATGGAGGAAAGAAGGTAGTGGTATGATAATATTTAAGGTACTGATCGAGAAAATCTGCCAGCCCCAAATTCTTGGTCTGGCAACACTGTCCTGGAAAAATGAGGACAGTTTAAAATATTCACAGGTAAACAGAGACTGAGAGAGTTCATCAGCAAGAGACTAGCCCTACAAGAATTACTAAAGGGAGTTCTGCAGGATGAAAGGAAAAGATAAGGAAGAGTGGCTTAGAGTAGTGTGAAGAAATGAAGATCTTCAGTAAAGGTAGCTAAGAGGGTAAATGCAAAACTCAATTTTACTGTATCCTCAGCATACAACTCTTTAATTTCTGTAAGTCAGTAAATAATTGAACATGAAAAAAGCATATTTCCTCATAATGGACCAAAAAATATAAAAAGTGTGGGACAAAAACAACATAAAGAGGGGAAACAGAGGGTTATGGGAGTAGAGAGCACATATGCTATTGAAGCTAAGTTGGTATCTTTTTAAATTAGTAGGTTATAGAAGTAGGTTGCATAATGCAAACCTCTAGGTAACAGAAAATAAAGTATTTTTAAAATGTACAGAAACAAAAATGAGAAAGGGATCAGTCAGGTACAATGCAAAAGAGCAGATATCCAGAGAAGGAGGTTGAAATAAAGGAAAAGAGAGACCAAAAAAATTATATGCCATATAAAATGAAAGGTTAAAATGGCTGAAGAAAGTACTGCCTTTATAGTAATAACATGGAATGTTTATGGATTAAACTCCCCAGTCAAAAGACACAGACTGGTAGAATGGATAAAAAAGCATGATCCAACTATTTCTTCTTTGCAAGAAACTCACTTTGGACACAAAGACAAAACTAGATTGAAAGTGAAAGGATGGAAAAGATATTCCATGTATATACTTACCATAGAAGAGCTGGGGAGTTATACTAATATCAGACAAAAGAGATTTTAAGTCAAAAGCTGTTACAAGAGACAAACAAGAGCACTATATATTCATAAAAGGGTCAATCTATCAAGAAGAAATAAAAATCATAAAATATTTATGCACCTAATCATGGTGCACCAAATCATATGAGGCAAACACTGGCAAAAATGAAGGGAGAAATAGACACCTCTACAATAATAGTTGAAGATTACAAAAAAAAATGGGGAAATAGTTGCCTGCAGGGAGTGGGAGTGAAGCAAAAACTGATACTATTTTTTAAGCCCTTTGATGCTGTTTGATATCTTAACTAATTCATGTTTTACTTAAGAATAAAAATTAATTTTAGAGAAAAATGCAAAAAACATATAAAATTATAATAGTAGCCATAAAAAACAATATTAAGCATTTTTAAAATGTTATCAGTAGCATTTTTTTCTGACAAAAATACTTGTTATGGATAAAATAGGGAAACATAATTATCTTACATAGATAGGATGATCGTGGACATACTGCGTTGTGATAATTTGCTTTTTCACTTCATTTTTATTAAATAATTTTCTTTAAAAAAATAACTTCCCAACAAAGAAAAGCCCAGGACCACATGACTTCAGGTAAATTCTACCAAACAGTTTTTAAAAATTAATACCCATCCTGCCTAAACTCTTCCAAAAAATTGAACAGTTGTGAATGCTACCAACCTCATTTTATGAGGACAATATCACTCAAATACCAAATCCAGGTAATGATACTATAAGAAAAGAAAATTACAGTTAAATTTCTCTTATGAATATAGATGCAAAAATCCTCAACAAAATAAATGCAAATCAAATCCAATAGCATATTACCAAGTAGGTTTTATACAGATATGCAAGGGTGAATTAGACATAAGAAAATCAAAGTAATACATCACATTAACAAAACAAAGGGAAAAAACACACGATCATCTGAATTGTCTCAGAAAACTCATTTGACAAAATCCAGCATCCTTTCTTGATAATACCACTTAGCAAAAATAGGAATAGAAGGAACTTCCTCTATATAAAGGTCATATACGAAAATCCCACAGCTAACATCCTACTCAATGGTGAAAGACTGAAAGCTTTCCCTCTAAGATTTGAAAGAAGGCAAGGATGTCCACTGTCATCACTGTTATTCAACATTGTGGTGGAAGTTCTAGCCAGAGCAGTTAGGCAATAAATAGAAATACAAGGGATCCAAATTGGAAAGGAAGAAGTAATACTATCACTATTTGCAGATGACATGATCCTATGTATATAGAAAGTTCCCCAAAAAACTACAACAAAGCTACTATAGATAATACATGAATTCAGCAAATGACAGGTCCAAGAACCACATGCAAAAATCAGTCGTGTTTCTAAATACTAGTAAGGAGCAATCTGAAGAGGAAATCAAGAAAAAACTCTATTTACAGTAGCAACTAAAAGAATCAAATATCTAGGAATAAATTTAGCCAATGATATATAGGACTTATACACAGAAAACTACAAAACTTTACCAAAAGAAATCAAAGAAGATCTAAATAAATGGAAGGACATTCCATGCCCATCAATTGGAAGCCTATATATATTTTAAGATGTCAATTCTATCCAAATGATTTACAAATGCAATGCAATCCCAATTCAAATCTCCACTGCCCACTTTGTGGAAGTGGAAAAGCTAAATATCATAGTCTTCGTATTGGAAGGATAAGGGACACTGAATAGCCAAAACCATCTTGACAAAGAAGAATAATGTTGGAGCACTCATACTTCCTGACTTTAAAGTTTATTACAAAGTTACAATGGTCAATACTACATGGCACTCACACAAGGATAGATATATACCAGTGTAATAAAATTGTGAGCTCAGAAAAAGATCCTCATACCTATGACCAATTGAATTTTGACAAAGCTGCCAAGTCCACTCAATTTGGAAAGAATAGTCTCTTCAATAAATGGTGCTGAGAGTACTGGATATCCATTTGCAAAAGAATGAAGGAGGACCCACTATCTAACACCGTATAAAAAAATTAACCCCAAATGGATAAAAGCCCTAAATATAAGAACCAGCACTCTAAAGCTCCTAGAAGAAAATGTAGGGAAGAATTTTCAGGATCTTGTGTTAGGCAAAGATGTCTTAGAACTAATACCCAAAGCCTAAGCAACAAAAGAAAAAAATAGGTATATTGGACCTCATCAACATTAAAAACTTTTGGGCATCAAAGACTTTGTCATGAAAGTGAAAAGACAACCTTCTCAAGGGCAGAAATTATTTGGAAACTACATATTTGATAAGGGTTTAATATCCAAGATATATAGAGTAATCCTACAACTCCATAATAAAAAGATAAACAACCCCAATTTAAAAATTGGCAAAAGACTTGAATAGACATTTCTCCAAAGAGGATGTGCAAATGGTTAAAAGGTACATTAAAAGATGCTCAACATCATTAGCTATTAGGGAAATACAAATCAAAATCACAATGAAATAAATTTTCACACCCACCAGATTGGCTACTGTGACAGTTTGAGATTATTTTATAAATTCCCAAAAGAGAAAGATTATGTTTGTACATTAATCTATTCCTCTGGGTGTGATACCCTTTGGTTGCATTGAATTGAGTTGAAATGCCATTGATTAGATTACTTGATGAGATTGCTTAGGGCTTTCGATCAGGTTGAGTCTCTGCCCTTTTCTGGGTCTAATATAAACAGACACTCTCAGACAGAGGAAAAAGAAAGCCAGCATATTTGATTCTGCCATGTCAGAGAAAAGACTCTAGTTTTGCCCACAGCTGAGCTGCAAAGACAGAAGCCCTAAAAGACAAGCCCTATGCCAACATAGAGCTTAAGCACAAAGTCCGCAAGAGGCTGGGCCTGTGTAACAGCTCAAGAAGAGACCAGCCCTACCAAATGCTTGATTGCTTGAAGCTGAACTTGGGAAGATATGGGAAGCCCTAAGAGGAAAGCCCTATGAGTTGGAAAAAAGCTTTTTAAAAATCTCTAAAACTACTATCAGAACTGGCGTGTTTATATTAACTATAAAGAATAAAAACATGTTGGTAATTTTTATTCAGTGAAAATGTTGTGTAAAAATTAAGACAAAATAGACACTTTCAGTTAAATGATGAGTAAAATTCATTTCCTGCAGACCTGTACTATAAGAATTGCTGAGAAATTATTTGGGCTGAAGAGAAATTCTTTAAAGGAATATTGATGGTTCAAATAAAAAATAATTACAATATTGGATTAATTACATAAGAATAATGTTGAGTTAAAGAAGTCAGACACAAAAGAATACATATTATGCGTCCTTCTATAATTTTTAAAAGGTGAAACTAATTTTTTGTTGTTGGCTGGAATCTTTTGTGGGCCCCAGGCAATCCTGTTCTTAAAATAACTCGTTCCTGTGCCTGTAAATGCACTGTAGATAGGACCTTCTGATTAGATTCAATTAAGGGAACTTTCTTTTGATTAGTTCACTGCAGTAGGGCAAGGCCCAGGGTGGATCCTAATCCTTTTACTAGAATCCTTTATAAATGGGAGAGAAATGCAGACACACAGAGAAAAAAGCTGCAGAGACAGAGAAACTCTCAGAGGCTGAGTGAAGGTCCCGGAGGCTGGAGGCTGGAATCAGCAGAGCACAGAGGCACGGAATAAGGCCCCAAGAGGCTGAAAGTGGAGAGATCTGGAGATGGGAGAGACAAGACATATACCTGATCACCCATAGCTGAGCTCAGGGAAAGCAAGCCTGGAGAAAGCAGCGACCAGCCAAGCCGCCATTATGCCCTGCCATGTGCCTGATTGCCTACAGCTGCAACTTGGTGAGACAGCATCTCTTCATGAGGCCTTGATTTGGACATGTTCATGGCCTCAGAACTGTACATTTTTAACATATAAATTCCCATTATAAAAGCCAACCCATCAGTGGTACATTGGTCCCAGCAGCCTTTAGCAAACTAAAATGCTTTTGTTTCAAGGATGCAGAGTTCAGAGGATATAAACTCTAAAGAAATGCAAGTGAATATACTGGGGAGGAGATGAGTATAACTAGGGGGGAAAAAAGGTGGCACCTGAGGCTCTAATATTGTTCTATTGTGGCCTTTAGAAGTCACTTTGTGATAAATCATGGAGATAAGCATGTTGTTTTTTTATTCTTTATCTATATGTGTTATATATCAGAAATAGAAAAAATATTTTAAAAAGAGAACTAATGGTTTTTTTGAACGTATACAAATGGTCTTCCAAAGTAAAGACTTGTAAATAGTTTACAGTAGAAAAACCAAAAGCAGATGTACACACATTGACTCTAAATCATTAATCTATTCTGATATAGCCACATCTAAAATAACCCCTTTACCCTAATATTAACAAAAATAAGGCATTGGTTAAAGAAAAGATGTGCACTCCCGTGTGTGTGTATGCGTATAGGAGCAAAGAACACATTCTTGAGGGTTCAAAGTTCTTTTCTAAACTAATGACTAGCATTTGATCATTTTAAGAACCCTTTAATAAACGAATTTGAGCCTACAAATGTAATCATGTACAAGTATTAAGTGTAGTAAGACTTGTATGTGTGTTTGTGTGGATTATCTGTCAAAAATCTAATAAAGTATAGAAGGCCAATTTTGGTTCTTACTAAAGTGTTATGGACTGGAGGAGAATTAAAAACAAATTAATCAAAAAAGTAACTGCTTACATTAAAGGGTAAATATACTTGATATTTCCTGAACGGCCTGAACATTAGCCCATGTTAAAATTTCAGATCCTTATAGAAAATAATAGAGATTAAATGAATAAACCCTTCAATACATCCTGATGCCTTTATAGCTTTCATATATTGAGTGCCAGACACTATTTTAGGTGTTTTATATACATTATTTCCCAAATTTGCATTTTCGAAAGTGAGAATTTCTTTTCTTCCCTTTACACCTAAGGAAACAAAGGCTCATGGGAGAAAATTACTGAGCCTAAGATTCACATATGCAAATTGGCAGAATTGAGAATTGAATCTAAGTCTGTTTAAGCCTTCTCTCTGTCAATTCCACCTTTACTATCTTCAATAGTAATTTCATTCACCCTTGTGTATATTTAAGGTGCTTTCACCCTTTTATTTTCTGAATGTTTTATAATATAAACTAGAAATCTATAGCAAATCCCATGGTCTTAAATGTGAGCGCAAGTTCTTTTTCTACCACAAATAAGTTGAATAAAGAAGTATTTATGTGTTTCTCCCTCTTGAGCATCTACTTGTGTAATTTACACCTACACAGCTATGCTAGAGCATTCTGAGGTTATTTTTTCTGGTGGCAGCTTTATCATACTTCATGTGTGTATTAAAAACCAACAGAAATTTGTGAGGCTCTTCAACATTCTAGTGCCTTCTACTTTAACAATTGAATTTCTGCTTGGATAAGTCACTCTTAGTTCTCTATAAGACAAAGGAAAAGAATATTTGCTCACAAGCCTCATACCCCCCCCGCCCATTGTGGTTTATAAATGATGCTCTGCAGTGTTTAATACCCTAAATTGGGAAAAATGCAACTGAACTCACAATGAACTCCCTACTTGTGAAAGAGAAATCTCAACAAGAATGGTCAGTTTATTGTCTTTTTCTTTAAACATTTTAATGCTATTCTGTCAATCTAAGAAATATACATCTATCTGGCCATCATGAAGTTCACCACAAATCTTATTGTCACAGTCACCTGAAAAATCTGAATGTCTGTTATCTCAGAAAATTCTCTAATTCATTTATTTATTCATTTTCTTTTGCAGAGACTCAGAGTATTTCTAAACAGTATTGTAAGGGGTAGCTTATTTAAATTGAATTATGTTTTTCACTGGTCATCTTTTAGAATTGAATATAACTTTTCTATATAACCTGTCACCATGGGGGGGGGTGCAATTTTCTTTAGCTCTAGTTGCCACCTTTCT
>JAQZBX010012861.1:19201-40727 GCA_029593785.1 Cabassous unicinctus
CTTTTAGAATTGAATATAACTTTTCTATATAACCTGTCACCATGGGGGGGGTGCAATTTTCTTTAGCTCTAGTTGCCACCTTTCTCTCCCCACCCCTTCATAACTCCCCATCCATTCATAACTCTTAGCTGAGGGAAGTCTTGGGAAGTTTCTATACATTGTACCTTAATCTGGCCATGTGTGTTTAGATCAGAAGAAAGGACAGCTGAGCCAACAGCACCCAACCATAGTCTCCACTGTGCAACAAATGAAAGGAGTGATGTGAAAGTTTTGCCCCAAAATTCTGATGCCCTTTCTTGGTAAATTTTAATGAGATAAACTTTATATCATTAGGAATAGAAGCAGAAAGGTACACGGAAAGAAGCAAAGATGAAATTAGCAGCTGAGTCACATTAATGGTCAAATGTTAAAGTTAGAATTAAGAGATATAAAACACTTCTACTACAGGTTCTACTACAAGAATTTTTGCTAAATATTCAGTTACTGTCAATAACTCTCAAGCTATTAGGACATTCGGTATTTACCACATTTTATGAACTCTCTTCCAATTAATAAATATAGTGCTGTCAGTTTATGTTAAGTGTGATGAAGAAACAACCAAGGGCAAAATAATGTGGAGTAACTAGAGAGTAATCAGGGTGGGAGTAGTTGACTTTCAATGTGACAGCCAAGAAAGCTTCTGAAGAGTTGATATTTGAGATACTATTTATGGATGAAGAGCAACTGAAATATTCCAACCAAAGGAAGGAGCAAGTATAAAGGCCCTGGGACTTGAAAGGGCTTGGCACATCTAAGGAACAACAAAAGGGGGCAGTTTCTGGAAAAAGGTAGTCAAAGGGTACAGTAGATGAAATATTATTGATCCTAGTCAAAGATTCTAATACATTTATATTTTATTCTAAGAACAATGGGAAGCCACCAAAAGATTTTAAGGATGTAAGTGTATTCAAATATGTCTAGTTGATAAGAATTCTTTTCATATTTACGTAGCTACTTTTCTATACCTAACTTGGCACCATTTACAAATAATGCATGTGTCAAACAACAGTGTGGATCTGATATTATTCTTTAATTTATTACAGTATTAATAAAATACTTATAAGAGTCTGGGGTAATACCTCTGTTCTGGTTCTGAGAAGTTTCTCCACTGCATTCAAAAGACTTCTTAACATGCGAATATTCTCGCTGCCCTGATTTTGTGATAATCAGGGTAGGCTAAACATTCACTATATTAGAAACCATGCATGTGTCCCCAGACCTAGTTTTTCTCCCTAAGTCTGGCTTTTAAAATGCTGGTGATAAACTAAGCCTGATTTATTATATAACCATCCTGTATGGGAAATGACTGTAATTCTAGGCAGATTTGGTCAACCTTAAGAGATATAGCAGGGGGACGGATGTGGCTCAAATGGTTGGGCATCCATCTCCCATATGGAGGGACCTGGGTTTGATTCTCAGGACCTCCTGGTAAAAATAAAAAAAGGAAATATATAGAAGGCACGTGGACCACGAGGCCTTGTGCACGGGTGTGCTGTCAGGCCCCGCAAGCCACACAGCAAGATGACAACATAACAGGAGAGTGACACAAGGGAGAGCCAAGATGAGACGTACCAAAAAACTGGAAATAAGGTGGCGCAGGTGATAGGATGCCTCTCTCCCATATCGGAGGTTCCAAGGATCAAATCCCAGTGAAGACAGGAGGAGAAGGATGAGAAGAGAGGGCAAGAAACGGACACAGAGAGTTGTCCAGCGAATGGACACAAAAACAGCAAAGATGGGGGGCGTAAAAATGGATAAAAGTAAATAAATAAATAACTAAATCCTTGGAAAAAAAGTATAGGGGAGGAAGATACTGACTATAGTTAGCAGTGATGCTTTGACAATGCTCTTTCATAATTTGTTAACAAATGTTTCACAACAATACAAAGTTTTTGTGGTGGGGTAATGTGTGGGAGCCCTGGATGATGTTATACATGTTTGTTTTGTGAGTTTACAATGTTTACTGAACACTTACTGCTTGTTTATGTTTATGTATGAATGTTATACTTCAATAAATTGTTTAAAAAAAAAAAAAAGACTTCTTAACTTCCATTAATCTCTGCCCAATCCAGCGACACCATGGCCCACATTATTTTGCTTGTCATTTTCTTTCAATTATTCTAGTTGGGAGGAATTCTCAATGTGTGTCTATAAATTTTCAAAGCTTAGTTTTTAACTTTTAATGAATTTATTTCTAATATTCTAAGTATTTCCATTTCCATTTACTTTCTTATAAATTTATGAAATTGTGAAAAGTTGTATATGCGATTTTGTTCTAATTCAAATGGTTTGTGTTACTATCCTCTGCAAAATTCTGTTATTAAAAGTATTCACAGATTAAATAAATCCGGAAACCTACCATAAAGTTTAACCAAAATCTCAATATAATAATACAGAAAAAGCATTTTAAAGTTATCTAGAAAAATAAGCAAGCAAACTTTATTGCAAAAATAAGCAAAACGAATAATAATATTACTCTATTGTATTTGAAATAATAACACATGCCCACAATGATTAAAATATAGTGGTGTATTTCCCAAATTCAGAAATGGAGAGACATATTCTATCAGTGCATGTAACAAAAGAAGTCAGAAAAAAGGTTTGAAACAATACTAAACATATATCTAACAAATATTTACGTATCAAAAATTTTGTGTTTTTCTGATTGCTTGGGGTATATGAATGAACACACTAGACAATGAACATTGCTTTTATGGAAATTTAATTCTAGAAGAGGTAGACAGGGACAGATAATAAATAATATACATACAATTATGTAAACTATATAGTATTTTAAATGGTGATAAGTGCTACAGAGAGAAAGAGAAGGGTATGAGGTTTAGGTGTATCAGAATATAGGCTAATAAAGGTAGTTAGGCCTCATTGAGAAAATGGGATTTGATTTAGGAATTGACTACCTGTATGTCAAAAATAATATGTATAAAACCAAAAGGTATATGAGTCATCAGAAAAAAAATTGTTACAAATAAAACAGATACTTGTTTAATATCATAAAATGATATAATTCCAAAGTACGAGTACTCAAAATATTTTAATAAATGTATACTAAAATAATTATTTTTAGCCTATTAAATTGCCAAAGATTTAAAGCTTGGCAAAATGGACATTCAATACTAATGACATATTTTCTTACTCAATTAAAGGGAATGTCCATCACCACATCTTTTCTGAAAAACAAGTAGTCAGTATATGCCAACCTATATAAAATTATGCAAACACTCTTACAAGTAATTCTACTTGTAGAAGTTTTTTTAAGAAAGTAATTATAACGTTGTCAAAGATTTATTGTGTAGAGAGTCAAATGCATTGTTAAAATTATAATAGAGGAAATCTAAAACCAGCCCAACTATATAAAAGCAAAGAAGTAATAAAATATTTCTTGATATATCCTTTTATTCTAACTATCTCTGTAATTAATCACTGCTATAGAGATTTACTACCAACATCACTTCATTCCATTGCTGTCATTTCATAACAAGCAATAATCTCCTAAATTTTCTTTTTGCATGCATTTGCAACAAACAGCCTGGCCAATGCATTCTCAATAGAGAGCCGTTGAGGTCTTCACAAAATTAAATCTTATACCTCACACCTTTGGTGAAAATACATCAAAGGCTTTGTGTTGCTTCTCCAATAAGGAGCAAAGTCAGTAATATGTTCTATAGCAACATCCATATATCCTACAATTCCCTGGAAGGCTGGGCCCTGACCTACTGTTCAAACTTCATTCAATACTGGCTTATGCCCCCTCCTAGTCTTAGTTCTGGCCCTCCTGACCTTCTTTCAGGTTCTTGAAAATATGCATACCCCTGTAACATGACCTTTGTATATGCTGCTCATGCTGGCATTTGGTGGCCACTCAAATAGTTGGTTCATGTATGAACAAACTAATGACTAAATGATGGAAATAAGGAATGAAAACTTGTTGCCTGATTATAGTGGACTGAAATAAAGGGAATTTAATTCTAAATTTTAAGCCATAGTTTCTATGATAATATAACTGATTAATAATAAGAGTATATTTAGGAGTGACAACTAAATATTGTAGGAAGTTAGAGAAATGTTGAGATCAGCAGTGCAATATGTTATTCAATCAGAACCACTTATCAGGTAATTGGAATAAAAGGATTTCAGTTCTGGTAGGAGACAGTACCTGCATATGTAGATGTTGGGGTCCTTTCCTCACATGAGATTATTTAAGCAGTCAGTAATTTAGCTCAACAAGTTTTTATTATGTATCAACTACTTGAAGACATTTTATTCAGTGATGGAGAAAGAAAACTGAAGAAGGTACATTTCTTGCTCTAATATATTTTAGACTGATAAAGATGTTGTCACTTAAGCAGAGTTTAGAATATAAAAAATGAATACAGTACATGAACATAGAAATGAGGTCTCTAAAAGTAGAAACTGTTACAAAAATAAGCCCAGAAATATATATTTACTTTCCCAATTCAGCATATTTTTTACAGAAATCTTGCTGAATATTAGTAATTTCTACTATTTTACCATTTGGTAAAAATAAAACATAAGGGCCATGAATGTATAGCTAATGCTTAATTCATTCTGAAATGTCAAAATGAAATGATGTACTTTGATCACAGATTTTTTTTCTTTCTCTATGTATCTAGTCGTTGGAGGGATTTTATTAAGTGTGAACAACAAAGACAAAATGAAAGCAAAGAAGTGTCAAAGAAATTCTTTGTGCTTGATGTGAGAAAACGTACTGATCCTTCTCCCCACTTGAATATGTTGACACACTTCAGCTGAGGTGCTAGAAGCCCAGGACTGTAAATGAGAATGAGTGTGAGAAAGTACCATTATGGTACCATCAATCAATCACAAATTTGACACCATGTTGTGACAACATGCCATTATCTGAAGCAATGATATCCTGAAAAATACACAGATCACTAAACCAGCTCGTGACTATGGAAGGATGCACCAGACTGAGTGCAAGCTGAGTGGCCTTGAGCAAATCACTTATATGTAGTGCCTCAGTTTAGCCAGCTGTGAAAAGGAGTTGTTTCTATTAGCTGATTCTGCAGTTCCTTTCAGCTCTACAAAGCAATCTGGAATATCATATAAAATGCAAATAATAAAACATGCAGCATATAAAACATGAGTGTAAAAATGCTATCCTAAAAATTGTGAAAGCCACGTAGATAATCCGCATAAAAATAATTCTTCAAACAGAAAAAAATCATTGTTAAATTAATAAAGAAAACTGAAGAAATATAGATTCACTCAGAAATTAAATCTATAATTGTTCCTATTTAACACCATTTGTAAATCACAGTGATTTTGAGCAAGTTAGACCTCCCTTCAATACATTGACATTATGAAAAGTAAATGAAGTTGCTGAAAAATTGAGGACAGAGAATGAATAATGTTTTTTTTAGGTTTTGATTTAATTCATTCTTTACTAGTATTTAAATTTAAATAGCTATTTCTTTATAGATTATTAAATATGTCCACATATTTTGTTTTCTCTATCACTTTTACAGAAGAAATAACTGAAACTCAAGATGATATGACTTGTCTACTATCATCAGCTAGAAATTGGGAAAAAATAGAAATTAATTATGAATTGAGGTTTATTCTGAGAAATTATTGCTAAGATTAATATTTTTATTTCACAGGCAGAGAAAGGAAGTTTTGTTATGTGAGCTAGTCCGGGATGTTTGCTGCAAAACAAATGTATCTCAACTGATGTGGATAATTCAAATAAAGAAGGACAATTAACAGCAGAAAGGTGCTACTAATTAATCTCAGAACCTATTAAGAGTGCAGGTCACTTAATTATAGGCAAAGACCTTAGTATTTACTTTACCATACACCCCCAAACTGGTCTCATGTGAGTTTTTCTCTCCTTTTTGCAAATCTCATGCAGGAATACATATTGTGCAACACTAAATGATTTCATCACCTATATGTGGAATGGGATGCAATAGACATCCCTGGGGAGGCATACTGTATCCTTTGTGGGGAGGGAGTGCAATGTCACAACAGTTCTGTGCCCTACCTACGCCACAAAGCCCAGCCTGCCTCTTTGATGCGGCCCCATAAAATGGCTGACTAGCTGACCTGAAACATCCTTAAAATAGCTTTCTTTGTATTTAAATCTAGTGAGCACAAGGAAACACACACAAAAAAATGCTATGAGAGGGGTTTTTCATACTAGCATTTTTCACTGTTCTCTGAACTGGTCACACTGTTTTGAGAACAGTAACAATTCACCATCCTGCTTATTAAATCAGCTCTGTAAGAAGGCCGTGGGATACTGTGACAATAACTACCTGAGTGACCATGAGCAATCACTGTATGTTGTTGTCAGGGTGCAGCGCAAAAGAAGAGTCAGACAAGTTGATGCATATGAAGAAGAGGGCTGCAGCTCACACAGGCAAAAAACAGCCCAGAGCTCACTGTGACCCTTTCTTTTATTTTGCTTAAAACAATGAATAGATTCTTCCCCCCTAACCTTGCTCTCCCACTATGTTTCTCTTACTACAGCAAAACACTGCCTTTTCTGGCAGTCTACCAAGGGGCATAAGTATAAACATTGTTTCTAGCCCTACATGCCTCAGTCTATCTAATATCTCAGCTTGGTGCGTGAAAGCGCCACCTGTTCCTGTATTACTAGATAGTTTTTAGGAATTTATACAGTAACTTCTTAGTGGTGTGTTCATCCCGCTCCGCTTCCTCCTACTGATGTCTGCAGTAGGCAGAGACCTTGGAGACATTTACTAACGTGTCTCTGCCAGCAAGCATGCTTGTTGAATGCTTAACCCTTTATGCTCTGACTCTCAGCATCTTCTCCAACAACTGTACACTGCATTTTAGGTGCCCCCTGAACACTATGAGGTCAAGTGGGGAACCATCAACTGTACCACGTTATTATGATATGCCCAATATGAAATCACCTCGAAAAGAATTATAAATTATATAAATCGACATGAATTATTATTTTTTCTTTCTCAGAAGTCTAAAAACACTTTTCTAATATGTTAAGGAAAACCCTATGACAACATTGAAATGGAGCACAGTCTAAAATTTCAATTGTCTTTTAAATGGTAAGTCCCAAGCAGTTCCAAGTAAATATTAATAAACAAAATATATTAAATATTTAATACATGGAAGTCTCTGGAATAAACACTTGACATCAGTTATCTTACCTGATCTTTACAGTAGCTTCTGTGAAGAGGGTGCTATTATTATCTCAGAAAATTGCACCTTAGAAAGATTAAACAACTTGTTCATGGTCACAGAATTAGAAAGTGCTCTAGTGAGGATTCAGTATGTCTGATTCCATATTCTTAACCATAATATTAATACTTATAGTGGTTAACCATAAAGTATCTGGGAAAAAAATGCATTAACGATTTCTAAGCTGTGATTTTTGAAACATTTTACTGTCTGTATTACTTACTTTCTAGTCACTGCTATGAGGGCTTGATTTTCTCAAAGTTGGCAGGAGTTCCTATAATTTAAGGCAGGATCATCAAGAAGTTAGAGGCTAAGTATCTGGGAGATACAGAGCTTTGCTAATGTAAACCTCCAAAGTCAGTTCCATGCCCTCGACATCCTTTTCTCATTTTAATTTGAAGAATGTTCCTTTCTGCTTTCTTTCCCAATAAACCATTTGCTATTTAGAAATAAGATTTTTCTCAGTTCTTAATCCATTGTAGAATAAACACAAGCATATAGATTTTTTTCAACCTGCCTTTTCCCTCCAAGCCCCTTTGAAATTTTTTTAGGGCTTAGTAACAATATGGAAAAAAGAAATAATGGAGTTTTAAATGTAAGAAATTTCTCCATCCAGGAGACCAACAATAATGTTTGCCTCCAGCATTTATTGGTATATAAATGGAGTTAAGCTAGTCTTCCCACATGCTTATGTTTAATCTTGAGTTTCTCCGGTGTATAGATTCCAAAATATCAGCAATTTAGAACTTTAATACCTGAGTGAAATAAACTAGAGAAATATCCTCTAATGATAAATCTTTGTCTGATGCACAGAGAACATTAGTTTGCAAGAATCCTTGTACTATTCACATATAGGGACTTACTGAATTCACATAAATTAAGTGTAATTTTGAGCATTCTTCACCAGCCCTAAATGTAAAGCATTCTTTGAACTTGATGGAATTGCCTTACCTAACAGCTTTATTATATATTTAGTGTTTTTGACATTGGATTAATTTTGAAATTGTCTTCCATTTCTAATGATTGGACAAATAAGTATGTTTTTACCTTATAAACCATGAGTGATTTTTTGCATATAGAAACTTCTAAATAGTTTTTGTTTTCTAGAAAAAAAATTCATGCTTTAGACTTGAATCTAATATCTTGTGACCAATTATAGATCAATAATTGCAAAATTAAGTAACATTTTTATTTCATTCTGCAAACTATTAGGATTTCTTTTAATTGGGCAACAAAGCAATTAGACTAATATTTATTGGTTCATTTAATCTAGAAACTACCCAGTTACCATTGAGGCTAAAATAATCTAATATTAGGTTGGGTTTCTGTTTATATATCACTACGATTATTGCTTCTAAATTACTAAGACTACATTCACCCTTTTATTGTTCTAGCTTCCTAACTTTGGATGTTATCTTAACAACATCAAGTTTCCTGTTTTACCACTACAAATATGACAGTAATTCTCGTTCTAATTGATTCACGTATAGAGAAGAGAATGTGCTTCTTTATTAGCAACCTGCCTACTCCCTTTTCTTCTTAGTTTCTTTGGAATATTTCTTCTTCATATGTGTTTTCCATCATAAAACCTCTGCAAACTCTATAACCTTTTCTAAGTACTTCTCAATACTCCTGAACATGAAGGTATCAGAAGGTAATTCATACATTTTCTCAAGTCCTATCCCCATATCTCCTTATTTAAACACCTCATATTCTCCTATACATTTGCTTGAACTATCCATTGTGTTAACTTTTTTTAAACAAATCCATTTTCAATTCCATTTAAAAAGTGCAAATGCAAGACATTAGAGAATTCCTATATTCTTATTCTGGCCTATTATATAGCTGTTTAGGAAAAATATAATTTATTTAATGAAAACTCCAACTCTTTTCCATGTACAATATGAATAATTCTACCTTCTTTGCCCACATTTTATAATCAGTATGAGGCTTAAATAAGATAATGCATACAACAATATTATTATTGCCAACTCCAATTTCCAAATTCCTCTCTTAGACATTTGCCCTCTACTGATAATCTTTTCCATGCCTTTTAAATGAATTGGGCCATCTTCTGCTTTTGAGTAAAGTTTTCTTTTAACAGTAATATAATAAATCCAGTAAATTGTCTTTAATATGTGTGTACATGTCTCTTCCTCATATTCTTAGAATGCATATCTCAGTATGGGATTTGAATATCTTTCCCATGATCACTGAACACTTCCTTCAAAAGGTTATCTTTAGCATAAGAATATGCTAATGGTCATAGATGTCGTATGTCTTGTGCTTGCCCTTGAGGGTGGGAGTCCTCCCCCACTGAAAATTTATTTCAGATGTCAGACTCATGACATACCTTGAGGATATGAATAGATTTCTCACATAATGAGGCTTTCTGGAGAGAGAAGGGAAGGCTCCCAAGCAGGTCTGAAAATGGCTTGAGAAAGAAAGAAGAGTGAGGGGCTTAGGGTTTTATTATGGTTAAGGAGGGGGGTTTTTCTGTGGGTCCCCAAGCAAGAGTCAAGGCCTACACTGTTTGAACTTAGCAGCAGGAGCCCAAGAAAGGGAGCCACAGCCTTTTTTTTCTTCTTCTTTTTTTTTTTTTTTAACAAATAGATATAGTTTAATGACAATTGAAATTGTCAAACCACTTTTTAGAATGATCAATAATAGAAAGGACACAAATTATCAATATCGTGATTGCAAAAATAATGTCACAAACAAGAAAAAATGGTAAGGTCATATTACAAAACATGTACGCCAAAAGACTCCAGAGTTAAATGGAATGCAAGGAAAAGTCTTGATGTCACACTGTCGAAACATTCTAACCAATGTTTCCTTTCTGATCGACTATTCCGAGAGGAACACTTTTAATTTCCTAAGTCATACTCATGAATGCCTTTGGGGGGTTTTCTGGCAGGCAGCCTTTCTTATCTGCTCACCTAGCTGTGGTGGAAGATGGAGGGATGGGGTTTGAAAACTGTAAACAGCAAACATCAGAAAATGGATCATACTTTGGAGGTAGTACATCTTAGGTCTACCCACCTTTAGATAATTTCAATCACCAAGGCCATAATAATATAGCTTGAGCCATAATGTTACAACATGCAGAAAGGAAAAGACAGATGTGGCTCCTCTCAGTAAGCGGATACTTAGAGCAGCATCTAGGGCCTAGAATCCGTGATAGTATTAGCTTTAAATGATACTTCAATGGCACTTTTAGCTGCCAAGATAGCTAATATGTACTGTCATTTATGTGTAGGGATAGTATATATTGTCATCCCAACTAGTTTCCTCTAGTTGTCTATAGTAAGTACCTAGGTACAAGTCTCTATCCTTTTAGGTCTAACTCCTCCAAGTAATGTACATCCTACAGCCTTCTCCATTCTTTATCCTACATTCTGACTGGAGCTTTTGTCAAAAATTATGATGTAATACCATGCTCGGGAAGTGAAGCATAATAATGATAATGATAACTTTTTACAAAGTGCTTTCCAATGCATTATCACATTAAATTTCAATTAAATTAGGTAATGTGCTCCAAAGATTTGCTTCCATTTCATATAACGCTGATGAGCAACATGCCATATGTTAATAACCTAGATAATATACAAGGCATTGTAGTGGACAAAATATCACTGCATCTAAGAGTGAATATTCCAAAAGCCATTTTGAGCTGGAATTTTACACCTTAAAATCAATTACCTATGTCATGGATGAATAATAATTTTATTGAGTACATCTCCAATTCTTCAAAAAATGTTTAATGTTTAAAATAATCAGGGGGAAAAGCATGTTCAGAAATTCTTCTATGCCTTTTAGTCTTGTACCATGTTCTCTGTTGTACCTGGTTACTTTTGTCAATAACACTAGGCATTGTTCATGAAGACAGCTTGTAAAAGTAGCAAAAGACTTTGGGGAAAAGGAAGGAATTATATTTAAATGAAGTTTTAGACAGATCATTTTTTGTGATACTTTGTTTCCTAGACATGTAATTTCTGTGTGATATAAAGCCACTTTATTCCTTGCCTTTGCCTGTCCGTGTGTGTGCATATGTGCATGTGTATGAGAGAAAGAGAGAGGGTTTGTATATGTATGTGACTAGGATGAATGTCAGGCAGTTAGAATTTATTTGGAACGTATGGAGGTGTTACTGCTAGACTATATAATGTGGATTAGGGGTAATAAGTAAAAAATTGTGCAATAGAAATGAAAGTAAGATTAAAGTCCATTGGATCAAATACATAGAACACATAATCTTTTTTCAAATAAACTCATAAATTTATTCATAATTGCTAGCAGCTTCTGCAATCCTGCTATTCTTATTTGAAACATTCATATTTTCATATTAAGATTCATCCATTTTCATGTAGTAGCAAAATCCTCTGTTAAATTGATCCTCCAGACCTACTATCACAAATTCTCAAGTGTGTTGATAAATCATTGCTTGTTATTTTGTCAGGGGTTTTGTATTTCAATAAGTTATGCAGCATCTGGCCGAGGTTAAAGGCATATAGATATTGTAGCTAAGCAAGTTTTTCAATATAATTTCATAATGAGTGCCAACATTAGTGGATGTAAACTTTTATTCCTTTCCAACTGTCTTATGTTTATAATTTCACTTTCCTCTGACCTATCTAAGGAAAAAATATGGTCCATTTGTACAGAAAAGGAAGGGTAACCAGATACCAAAGTAGGACAATTCACATTTTCTTTGTTGTGTAGTGCTGATTTCTCATGTATTTAGCAATCCCAAGGGATATCATGAATGCTATTAATATGCAATTAAAATACAATGGACAATCTGCCATTGCTTAATTTTTTAGCAAAATTTCATTTTCTCCATGCTTTGCCCTGAGCGCTTTGCAGAAATAACTGTCAGATTTTCACATATAATTTAAGACAAAAATAAACTCTAAGGAGAATTGTGTACAAAGAAATATACCTTCTTGGGAGTCTTAAATTTTCACCTAAATATTGTCAGTTTTAAAGATGGACATAGCAATTCCTGTTAAATCATGAGTCCTTGCATGTAATATTTAAGCATAGGAACGAGGGTTAGCAAACTAAAGCCTGAAGGCCTTGTCTGGTCTGCTGCCTGTTTTTGTAAATAAAGTTTCATCAGAACACAACCATGCCTACTCATTTACATATCTCTATATATTCTTTCACACTACAATGGCAGAGTTTATTGGCTCTACAGAGATTTTATGGCTCATAAAGACTACTTTCTGGCCCTTAAAGCAAGAGTTTGCTAGCTCCAAAGTAAATAAATACAAGTATAGAGCTAGAGCTAGAGCTAGAGCTAGAGCTAGAGCTAGAGATAGAAATAGAGATAGAAATAGAGATAGCGATAGAAATAAATAGATATAGATAGGTATAAGTATAGATGATATAGATATAAACATAGAGGTATAAATATAAATAAAAATTTTAAAGATAAATAATTCTTAATAGGAATTAATATTCAACATATTCTATATGGCTGTTATATATCAAGCACAGTTTTGAATAATTTACAATAATTAAATTCATTTAATCCTCATTTTATGGCATTATTCTTTTCCTTATTTTACAGATGGTAAAACTGAGTACTAGGCATTGACTGCCACAGTAAATAGTGCCTCAAACATCAGGGCTCCTGAGGGCTCTAGAACATCTAGACTCTATAAGTAGGGCAGACAATCTCAGGAATTCAGCACCCTGCCAGTGGGCCTTGCTTTAAAATACAGGCTCCCCAATATAACAGAATTAGACTCATTTATAATTTCCCTACACATGGCTCTTCTACCCTTTTTATCTGAACCTATAATTACAATATACTTGTTAGCTATATGTCCCAGAAACCTAAATCTTTGGTCTGTTCATATGTCAGTTGAGCCCTGAATCTCAGCAGAGTTGCAACACCTGCTGTCCAGTTCATTGGACTCTCCCAGGGCAACTAAAAAAAGGATGATGATGGACAATGCCCATCCCCCAAAGCAGAGAGTATAACTGCAAGCAAGACAGTTCCATCCATCTGCACCATGGGATCTAAGTTCCCTCTCAATGAGAAACAGAGTGGGCAACACCATCCCAAAATTCTCAAGATTGGGGAATGAACACACATAAGGGTGGAATGCAACTATGGACAAAAGCAGACTTATTATTATTCTATTAATGGGAGAACTTGTATCATTGATATAAGGACAGTGGCCACCAGAGGTTCTGAGGGGAGTGGGGGCAAGAATAGGTGTAACATGGGGCATTTTGGGGACATTTGAATTGTTCTGCATGACATTGCAACAACAGATACAGGCCATTACACATTTTTGTCAATACCTATAAAAGTGTCCTCTGCAGAGAATAAACTATAATGTGAACTATAGACCATGGTTAGTAGCAATGCTTCAATATGTGTTCATCAATTGTATCAAATGTACCATGCTAATGAAAGATGTTCATGGGGAAGAGTGTGGGAGGGGGAGGGCCTACGTATATGGGAATCCCCTATATTTTTTATGTAACATTTATGTAATCCAAAGCTTCTTTAAAAATAAAAATAAAAAACCCTGAGTAATAGGTTGAATAAATTCCTAAGGCCACACAGCTTGTAAATGACAGAGTTTTAGGTTTGAACCTTAGGAATTTGATTCTAAATAGATTTCTTTAGAAACCAAAACATCTGGGAAAAAGTTAGAACATGAAGTATCAATAAAAATATAGAATAAACCAATTATTTTATGCTGACATTTGTGAACAACCTATCATTGAAAAACTTGACTTAAAAAATGTATCATAATCCCAGGTGTTTGATCTTGAATTCCTAAATTAAGAATGTTTGAAATAATGTTTAACTCATAAAGACACACAAAGACTTCCTAAGAACTTGTTAATACCATGAATAAACTAAATAGAAAATGGGAAGCCAGTTCCTAAAGTTGGTAACAAACCTAATATGGACAGAATTCATCCAAAATGCTCATGTTTGCATCTCAGATTCACACCATAACCCTATTCAATGAGCTCTGAATTAAGCGTTAATGGTAAGTCCCACAATATCTCAGCAGCTTTTCATAGACGTAGTCCTAAGGGAAAATGGGTCTTTAGGAATAAGACTTCTCCAAAATAGCACATATGACTGCTATACCAGTAATTATTGTTTTAAACCTTTGGTTTACTTCCTTACCTTGATTAACCATGTTTACCATTGGGCATGCCTCCAGGGGTTTCTGTTGTTGAATAGGTTCCTCTATCACCTCTGGCCAATGACTGTTTTTCAAAAGTTTCTGCAGGTGAGTTCCCTGCCTAACTACTATAAAGTATTCTAAAATTAATTCTTCAAAGACCAGCATGCTGGTTTAATTTTTTGTTGATATTGTTTCCTTCCGTTTTTGTTTCCTGAGAAAATAGTTCTCTTATGTTAAAGGTTTGCAAGGAGTGTTTTTGTTACATAGACTTTCATGACAAATATGAAATTGTTATTCAGACAGTAATGAATATGAGATATTAAATATAAGGGGTATAAATAAAAGGGAACGAGATAAAGGGAAAGACATTTGTAGGAAGGTCAGGCTAATATGATTGAATAGAGATACAGGTCAATTAAGATCAAATATAAGGTCAGAAGTAGAGTTGGAAACTTTAGGAAAAAGAGTTTCCTAAGTAGCTTCCAGATGAATGGAGAATTAGAAGATTGTATTTCATTCAGACTTTTTATCAAATCTTAAATATTCCACAGTGTAGATAATTAAAGGGCTTGGTAGCACTTAACTTCTCTTAATTGCTTCTTTCCCTGAAAGTGAACCATGATCATTTCTGTTCTTGGAAACCACCAAGGTTATACAAGGGTCAATTATAAAATGAGAAGATATAGCACAGAATACTTTGAAGAACATAGAGAATTCAGTTTTTTGAATTGTTCTTTAGAAACGGGAAAATGAACATGGGACCCATGTGCAAAGAAATTTGATGATGAAATAAAAATTTTCAGTAATAATTTTTGAACACATGTGGAGAGCCTTAGCTGATGATCTTAAATAGATAAGGGTAGAATGCAGAAACAAGTAGAGGAGGGAAGTGAAGCAATCCTGGTGATAAATGGATTAACACGGACAAATAACCTTCACCTATCTTGAAGCAGGCTTAAAATCTGTTCACAACTGCATAGAGCTAGGATAAACCATAGATTATGCTCAGCTCCTCATGTTCTAGCAAAGGAAAGACTCATCACTGAAAATATGCAAAAAGCACTGAACAGTCAATGTGTTCTCATGTTAAATCTCTTAAAAAGTAGAAAGTAATAAGCACTTTTTACCCAAAGTAAAGAGCATTTTTATAAAATAACCCTTCCATATAAGTTGGGTGATTCCTCAAAATTTTGGCTAAGTTGAAAGTAGAAAATGGAAAGTCAAGCAATTGTTTGTCAGATGCATACAATCTCTGTGGAGCTCTACTGACCCAGTATATACAGGCAGTTTCTCCCTCTCTCTCTGCCCCGCCCCTTCTCTCCCCATCTAGCTTTGGGCACGCGCTCACACGTGCACACACACACGCACACACACACACCACAATAAGCAAACACAGCAGTCATTTCATTAGAATTATTTGGGAGGGAAATCCATTAGAAAGAAAGCTGACAGTATAATTAAAACTAACATTTTCAGGTTTCTGGCTTCTAAAGGAAAGGACTCTTAACTAATCTAATACTTTTACATTTTGAACTTTTTCACTAACTATAATAATCTTCCTTCAGGGCCATAAAATTATTTATTTTTAAAAGGATAACAAGAGAATGAACTTGTTTTCTGAGGAACTTTACCAAGCTTTTGCTGGAGCTATTTCAAATAACATTGCCAACAATTAAATTAAACATGGAGCCTCCCCTTCTCCTTGCCACAGTGTTTTGTCAAATTACCCCTCCCTCACCCCACAAAGCTAAAATCAACTCTTGTTTAATACTTTGGTGCATAGCTCTTATTTCTTTTCACATCTTGGTTTACTCTAGGGTTTTTAATTCATCCTCAAGTATGTTCTTTGTTCTAGTTTGTCTGCATCAAAGACGCTTATCTTAGCCTCACACCTCTAAAGAAAAGAAAGGCTTCTCAAGGCCCTCTTTGGAAAACATTAAATGTGTTCATTGTATAAAAAGGACACTGCTTCTTTTAAAAGGAAAAAAAAAAAAAACAACACTTGACATTTTCATTAATTAAACATTTTAAGTTTCTACTTTTAGATTTTACGGTTACCTTGAATTTATTGAATGACAACAATAACAATAGGATGCTATTGTGGATTTGCCAATCTAGTAATATTCAAATTAAATGGCATTACTGAAATTCATTACGTGGGTCAGTCTTAATGCTTTTAAACACAGAAATGTTATCTCTGCATTGGAAATAAAACAATAACTGAAAGCAATTTTAAATATTAGGAAGCCCTGATAAATTTTTCAGAAGCTCTTCCTGGGGAAATGGTTAGCTATTACCAAATATCCAAATTGTGTTTTGTTGATTTAAAAATAAATAAATTGGTTGCCGGATTCTGAGGGAAGGGGTAATCTGGAGAAACTGCTTAATGTGAAAGGGGTTTTACTTTGGAGTGTCTGAAATGTGTGGAGCAAGACAGAGGTGGTAGTTGTACAATATTGTGAATGCACAAAATGCCACTGAAATTTTCACTTTAAAAATGGTTAATTTTAGGTTTTGGGGATTTCACTTCAAAAATTATTTAAAGATAAATTAAAAATAGATAAATTGGGAGGATTATAATGGATATTTGCATATCAAAAGGTTGCTATAGAAAAAAAAATAATAATAATGGAAAAAAACCTTGGTAAAATACAGTGGAAATTCCTAGCACAGCATCTGATATGCTAACTCGTTCAAAATTAAATAAGGATTTGAAATATCACTTTTGGTGGCCCCTTGATAAATCAGAAGATCAGCTAAAAATAGGCCTGGATTCCTGATGGACAGCAGTCTGCTGAAGCTGGATAACATTTAACTGCCTTCTAGATAAGACATGTGATCTCTACTTCATTACCATGTGACTGTTTTGTTTTTGATTCAATGAAAAATCACACAGCATTCTTATTTCCCCAAAGCCACACATTACAATGTCTTCTGCACTCTCTCTATCCCTCTATAAAAACTAACCTATACCCATTCTAAACTTGGAATTCTCCAGATACCTCATTCTTTCTCCCATATCCATGTCTTCGTGCATGCTGTTGTCTCAACATGATCCATCCCCCCATCTTCTCTACCTGTGATTTATTTTATCTTACTTTATTTTGCAAGAAGCTTTAGATTACACAAATGTTACATCGAAAATATAGGGGGATTCCCATTTACCCCATCCCCTCCCCATCCCACAGTTTTCCCCATCAACAACATATTTCATCAGTGTGATACATTTGTTACAATTGAGGAACACATATTGAAGCACTGCTACCAGCCATGGTCTTTAGTTTACATTACAGTTTACACTTTGCACCACACTGATTCTTGAATGAGCAGCCCAAGTATCCTTACCTTAGTGAAATCTTCCCCAACTCATCTAAATCAAGGTTTTACTTTCTCCTATTTTGCTTAGTATATAATTCTATTTTTACTTTTGCATTGTTGTACAATTTATTTACACACCTATCCTTCCATAGTAGACTAGGAGTCACACAAGTTCATGGACCATATCTTATTAATCTTTGAATGCTCAACACTTATACAATGCCTGGTACATATTTGTATGTAATACATTTTTGTTAAATTTGTTTCTCTCTGAACAGGTATAAAGCTTTTTTCTTTTTGTATATGCCAGCAGATTTTGTGTTTAAATCAATTTTTCCTTATTCCCTTTAGATTCCTATATTTAGTCCCTTGAGCTCCTGTATCTAATTACTTAAAAAATCAAACAATGGAACAAAGGCTTAGCTCCATAATTTTTGTGTCAAAAGAGGAATATTGTTTTCTTGTCTCCTATTATATCATTGTTACTCAAACACAAAAGTAACTGAAGGATAGGTAGTCTAAGTCTGTTTATTGACAGAACCAGGAATAGAATACAGGTTGCTTCTCATTAAGTTTTCTGCCCTGAGTTCTATACAGGCCATTTCTGACTTTAAATAGGTTCATAGATGTCTCTAGTGGTTCAGCATACTGAAGACAAATGTTGCAAGAAAAGGCTTGTTTATTTCATCTTATTTCACTGAAAATTTGCTACAAAAGTATATAATCAAACAGTTGTTAAAAACTATTAACCATATAAAATCAAGTTAATTATAATGTAATGCAAACTATATACAAACTTCTCAAAGGGTTGGTACTATTGAAATGATTTTGTAGGTATAAGTGGCTACACACCTAATACGCATCCTAATAATTTAAATTGTGTTCAGAATAGGGATATCTTGAAAAGGTAAATAAACCCGTTTTTCATTAATAACATATTTTACAAGTCCATGGTAAGTTTAAATCAGAGATTTTTTTTTATTGTACACAATTCCTTCTATATTTGAAAATGATCTTCTCAAAATAAGTAGGGTCTGAGCTTTTCCCCTCATTTCCCAATATTTTTGAGGTAGATGGTATTCAGCAATGCATAGTTTCTGAGAGTTTTCAGCTGAGACCAATGAAAGTCATTGTCATTGTCTATGATAAAGTGCTTTTTTCTGTTATGTATATCCAGGGCTATATGATGATTATATCTGTATCCTTGGCTTAGTTATCCAAATAGTTTATAACCAAAACTACATAGAAAGATACAAGCACAGTATATAAGGAGAAAGAGAGTGAGAGGGAAAGAAGGAAAACAGAAACATGAACTTATGATTTTCATGTCTTTAGCTGTTATATAGGAAAAAATATATAGGTAACTAAGATGCAGCTGCTAAAAAGACTTCTTTTATATTTTTACGTATCTTTTGGAAAATAGCCCTCTCCCAGTGTTTTTGCTAGTCAATTGTATTCTATGACTCAGATACTATAAATAACTGACCTGCATTTGGTATTTATTGCTGTATAACAAATTGTCTCCAAATTTAGCAGTTTAAAACAAATATTTATTACCTCATAATTTCTGTGGTTCAGGAATTCTATCTCAGGGTCTCTGATGAGGTTGTAGTCAAAATGGAGGTTGGGTCTATAGTCATCTGAAGTCTTGACCAGGACTGGAAGATGTGCTTCCGGAATGGTTCATTCACCTTCAATAGTCATCTGGTAGAAGGAGGCTTCAGAGTCCCGCCACAGGGACCTCTCCATAGGGTTGCTTGAGTGTCCACACAACCTGACAGATGGCTTCCCACAGAGCAAGTGATCCATGAGAAAGGGGGAGAAGAGAGAAGGAGTTGGGGAGAATTAAGAAAGAGAAAGAAAACATAAGAAGGAATATGCAATATCTTCTATGACTTCACCTCAGATGTTACACATCTTCACTTCTGCATTCTATTAGTTAAAATTGAGTCACGGATTTCAGCCCATGCTCAAAAAGAGGAAATAAGCTCCCTTTTTTGAGGGGAGGAGTGCTAAAAATTTTTGGACATATTTTTAAACTGCTTCATTTGCTAAATCATAGACTCTTTTTATGATAGACTCAGAACCAAAATCAGTTGTCTGGATCCACATCAAGTACTTTTATACTGATCTGTGCTGCTATCCTATTGGGTGGGGCTTTTATTTTTTTTGGTATATTCTCAATCTTCTTATATCCTGAGAATATCACCTTCCTTATAGGGGAATAGAAATTCTAGGAAATGAATTGGATGAATTAAGGAAAGAAGGTATGTGGAGTTGGAAAAGGGACATAGATAACTAGAGGGACATTGAGGTTTGTAATTTGAATGTGTCATTAGCTCCATGAGATTTATATAAATGGATCCTAAAACATTCTAGAAAGCTAGAGAGATTTTCTTAGGTTGGAGAAATAGTTCAAATTTGGGAAGAACAAATGCCAATAGAGTATATCTGTCTTCATTATTTGCTTTTTCAGTAGATGTCGTTAAAGACCAATTTGTCTCTATGAATTATTGACACTATCCCAGCCAGAAACCTGATCCAATTAGCTATTCAATCAGTTATTCAAACAGATGACTCTTCTAGCCATTTATTCTTTATCTTCAGCTCTACTTCATTGTCATTAGTATTCCACTGATGATCAAAAGTCCATATAGAATACAGGTCCAAAGCATGGAATTTTGGAACAAGATGACTTACATTTAAATCTCAGACATGGGCACTTACTATGTGACTGTAGGGAAGTAACATCCTTTCTGTGCAACAATTTGTTCACTTGCAAAATGGAAGAAATGAAAGTAATAGAACCTACCTCATATGGTTGTTATGAGAGTTAAATGAGATAATGCAGAAAAATCCTTAGCAGCCTGGCACACAGTCATAATTGTCCTATCCACACAATTATGAGATATTTTTTCACTTACCAAATAGCATGTGATTTAAAGTCATAACACTGACCTGTTGATTGAAGAAATGTTTAATATGAATATAAAATAACTATAACTGCTAAAATTGACTGATTACTTATCATGTGTCACGGACTATAAACATTTTACAAATTATAATTTATCTTATCCTCTAACAAATGTTTCATCTTCATTTCTTCAAATGATGGAGCTGATGTTAGATGACATCTCCAACGTCACACGGATGCAAATGATCAAAGCAACTGTATCTATGCAAGGAATTGTGAAAGCGCTTGGGGGAAAGTACAGATTTATGAAAATATTCTGTGAACTTAACAAAAATGTTTTTTAGGAAAGCATTTACCCAGTTTCCTACCACCATGCCTAACTTAATTATCTGTCTGCATTTCCACAAATTACTGAATTTAGGACAAGTGGGAAGTATTTGGCCTCACTTCACAGTTTGGTTGCAGTCATATTATATATTTTCCAATTTTTATTTTTATTACTTTTGCATAACATATTTTGAAAAAGGATTTAAGATGTCTGCTATGTTGCTTTAGGAGTCATATTAACAAATGAAATGAGAATGAAAATTCAATAGGGAATATTCTGTTGCTATAGATAACCCTATCCATTTCAAAGGAGAATTACTATGAATATCATACCATTATGAAGCAAATATTACTAATACCTGTGACCAATAGAAATAAACTTTAAATCTTTTAAAAAGCTTCACATTTTAATATATATTCAATGTGTTCTATTACCATTTGGCTCACTTATTTTATTAGTGTTAAAAAGACTGACTTTGATCATTTTGAAAAGTATCTTCCCAAAGCAAATAACAGCTTTTTTTTTTTTTTTTTT